>VYZM01009196.1:18833-58392 GCA_013398915.1 Dromas ardeola
CTCTCTTGTATTGGGGTGCCCAAAACTGGACACGATACTCAAGGTGTGGCCTCACCAGTGCTGAGTACAGGGGGACAATCACCTCCCTACTTCTGCTGGTCACACTGTTTCTAATATAAGCCAAGATGCCATTGGCTTTCTTGGCCACCTGGGCTCACTGCTGGCTCATATTCAGCCACTTGTGAATGAGAATCCCCAGGTCCTTTTCTGCCAGGCAGCTTTCCAGCCACACTTCCCCAAGCCTGTAGCGATGCATGGGGTTGTTGTGGCCCAAGTGCAGGACCCGGCACTTGGCCTAGTTGAAGCTCATACTGTTAACGTTGGCCCATGGATCTAATCTATCGAAGTCTCTCTGTATTCATCTTCCAGTCCATATTGATACTGGAGATTGCCCTGACCCAGGTGCAGGACCTTGCTTGGCCTTGTTGTACTTCATGAGGTTCACATGGGCTTTCTCCTCAAGTCTGTACAGGTCCCTCAGGATGGCATCCCATCCCTCAGGCATGTCAATTGCACCACTCAGCTTGGTGTCAGCTGCAAACTTGTTGATGGTGCACTCGATCCCACTGTCTATGTCATTGATGAGGACATTAAATGACATTGGTCCCAGTACAGACTCTGGAGGGACAGCACTTATCACTGGTTTCCATTTGAACATTGAGCTACTTACTGTTATTGACATGGCCATATTGCCAATTCCTTATCAGTCTAACAGTCTGTCCATCAAACCCATATGTCTCTAATTTAGAGGCAAGAATGTTGGCTGGACCATATTAAAGGTTGTGCAGAAGTCCAGGTAGCTCTTCACTTGTTCACTGAGGCAGTCACTCTAGATTAGACTGGCATGATTTTGCCCTCGTTGAAGCCATGTTGCCTGTCTCTAAGCACCTGTCTCTCTCCCATATGCTTCAACATAACTTCCAGGAGGATCTGTTCTATGATCTTACTGGACACTGAGGTGAGGCTGACTGGTCAGTAGTTCTCAAGGTCTCCCTAATTACCCTTTTAAAAAATGGGTGTGATACTAGCTTTCTTGCTACCCTTTCAAAAAATGGGTGGGGTGTTATATTTCCATTTCTCCTGTCACTGAGGACTTTGACTGACTGCCATGACTTTTCAAATAGGTTGGAAAGTAGCTTAGCAAGTATGTCTGCCAGCTCCCTCAGGATTCTGGGATGCATGTCTTCGGGTCCTGTGGACTCGTGTATGTTTGGGTTACTCAGTTGGTCTCAAACTTGATCTTCTTTTATGGTGGGAGACACTTTGTTCCCCCAGTTCCGCCTTGAGGTTCAGGGACTTGAGAAAGGTGGGAAGAGTGATTCCCTGTGAAAAATGAAGCAAAAAAATTGTTTAGTATGTCAGCCTTCTCCATGCCAGTTGTCACTTGTTCTCCTGTATTATTTATTGTGGGAGTACATTTTCTTTAATCTTTCTTTCACGACCCATGTACCTGTAGAAGCCCTTATTATTCTTCACAATCCTTGTCAAACTCGGTATCAACTCTGCCTAAGCTTTCCTGATCCCAGCCCTACACATCCATGCAGTGTCCCTATATTCTTCTCAGGACACATGTTCCTGGTTCCACTGCCCATGCATTTCCTCCTTACACTTTAGTTTGAACAGGATGTCCTTACTCAGCCATACTGATCTTCTGCCGTCCTTGCCTAATTTCTTACACATGGGAACTGATACCTCCTGTGCTTTTAATAGAAGTTACTTTGTAATACAGGCAAAATCATTCTTGGTGTATTTGTTTTGAGCACGTTTTGAGCATGGTTTTTTCTTTACAAACCAGTAGTGCTGCACTAAGTGCACCTCTCTTACTGTTTTCTATGTGTCAAGGTCAGCTTATGTGTCAAGCAGTTTTCTAAAATCATTTGGTTAATCTTTGATATTGCTTGCTCCTCTAAGACTACCTCTCCAAATGCCATTATTGTGACGTATTGGTACATACCATACCATTTCTTTTCACCTTTGCTGCAAATAGGGAAAGTTAAGAGTAGGCTTGTATGTTTAAAATACTGAAGAATACTTTTTTCTTGTTTGAATTAACAGGGACATTACATTTACTGGGGTATTAAAAGACCAATGCTTTTGGTATGTTCTGAGAAAGGAAAGAAGAATTATGGTAAGAATAGAAGTACTTCCTCTTCTGGCAGGCCTAAAATGATGCTATCAGAACTTGTGAACATAAGTACCAAATTATTTGTTTTGCAAACAGGATGATAGCGTGTTAGAAGTTTGAAGATGCTAAATTTGACGTAGATGTTTCCCAGAGACCACGATAAAGTCAGAGCTTTTATGAAACACAGGCGCCCTGTTCTCTTTCTTGACGAATGTTGCACAGTGAAACCTTGCATTAGTGACACACACTTCATTTATGGTCACTGCCACTGCTTATTTCTGCTTTACTTGAGCTGGCATAAGACTGCAATAGAAGGACAAACAATGAAAAAAAGACCATACAGTGATTGGGCTACATTGCAAAATTTAGTAGAGCAAATTCTGTTCAGACATATGAATGAATTTCAGCTGATTTCAATCAGGTCTCCTTTTCACAGCTATGGACAGAGTAAGCACCTATAGAGTAAGCACAGTGTAACAAAACAAAATTATTCAATAGTTCACTGCATTTCTTGTTTTTCACAAACACTTCTAAGATTGAAAGACACAGCTGAAAGCCCTTAAAAGAACAGAAAAAAATATTTTAGACTGAAAAATTTCATCAGTCACATGAACGAATCTTAATGGATCCACATTTTCCTAGAGTGCAAGGGGAAAACTCAGTTTAAGGCAAGCTTAGACTAGATAGACAATTATTTTATTAACCAATTCTCCATGAGTGGAATAGTTTATTCATCATCATAAACGTTTACAGACTATTTTTTTCAAGATTATTGTTCATTAAAGACACACAATTAAGTGATTAGTATTGTCTCTAAAGCCTTAAGCCTTAAACATTTCTTCTCTGGTCCATGCAGAAATGACCAGTGTAGGGAACAGGAAAGATAAGTTAAAAGGCAGTAATAAAAAAGTAGCATATATTAATTTCTATAGGAAAAAAATGAATTGAGAAGATATAATTTCCTTCTTTTTTATTATTGTAATGAGGATGACCATGACTACAAATTACAAAAATGACGAAAAGTCCACTGAAAACAGCAGCTCATAAAGTCTTGCCATTTTTATAGTGAGCTGAAAGCAATATATATGTAATTTGCTTCTCTTTAGTTGCTTTCCATTTGTTTTTGGAAACACTTTTGAAAACACTGTAAAGTACTTTCTTACTTTAAGTGCACATGAAGATATGTATAAAAAAATGGCAACATTGGCACTCAGACTCTATGGTGATGAGTGCTACAAAAATGTCTCTAAATAACAAAGTGAATAAGCAAACATAAATCCTTCCTTCCCCAGTCCTCCTTTTACAAAATTTAAACCTAATCCACATATTAGCACTTTGCCACAATAATTACAAATAGACAGATGAATTCTTTATGGCATCCTTACATAGCAGTGACAGAATGAGTGCCTTAAAATAATAAAGCTGCTCAGAAATGTCAGAGTATTAGAAAACATTTAGCAACAAATGGTTATTAAACTGTCAACATCACAAGAAAACCTCAGAGGTGACTGTATTTCACTTCACTTTCTAATGAGTAGCACCATAACTGTCGTTTTAATTAAAAAGCAATCTTACCCAGTGTAAATAACAGAAAATGTTTACTGTGTCGGTTGATCCTCTGACAAGTTAATAATTTCAAATTCATTTACCTACAAAAAGAATGGGAACATTACTTCTCAGGTAATTAAGAGGTTAAAGACCCTGTGCACATCAAACGGCATGAATATATTTCAAGGTCAGGAAAGAGTAAGACCATTAATAACAAATGTATGCTTTTAGATTATGTCCACTTTCATATTGCTACATGACTGGGTTTGGAAGTGTAAATTCATTGGGAAGTAGGAAATTACAGCTGAGGTACTTGTAAACTAGGAGATAATAAATAAAAAAATTAGAAAAAAATAATTTCAAAATTGTATTTCAATTTTTTTTTTTTCAAATCCATAATGTGTTATATAAAAATGAAGAATGTCTCAGGTCTGACATTCTGTTTTCTGTGAAAAATGCTGCAAATAAATAATATCCAAAAATGGGAGGATCCAGAGAATTAGCTCTGCTGATCCAAAATTCTTTGTAAGTTACTGTTAGTATGAGGTCTGTAGTGGAAGGTGTTGTTTTATCTAGTATGAAGAAGACCTTATCTTTATTCTCCTTTTAAGCCAATCAGAATGAATAAAAAAAAGCTCTAGTTATTAAAATGAAAAATGCATCTGTGTAACAGTGATTTTCCTTCATAAAGTCATATGGATTTAATGGAACTCCCAATGCAAAAATATAGACAGACAGACAGACGGATGGATGATTTTGGAAGCTACAACTCAGAAATATTTTCCATCATGCTAAGATAAAATTTTATTTCAAAATTTTAGTTTTTCCTATGTTGCTTCAATTGTTTCAGTACTGATTTGCAGCTTGTTAGCAGCAGCATATAGTTTTATAAAAGTTTCAATGGTCAAAAAGTTTGAGGAGGAAATTAAGCTCTTTCTAAACTAATTAGAAAATTTGCTGTCAATATTTTACCAAAGTCACTGCAGTCCAATAAAGAAGATACCAAAAACAGATGCTACTGTAATAATGCTACTTACCCATATCAATACACATGCTGAACTTATACCCACTGATATTCACTGGCTAGAAAATAATGCAAAAAATTATTAAACACATGAATGAAAATATCCATAAAATTTAGGTTCAAGTGAAATGGAGACCATTATAAAAAATGTAGTGAAATTAACCCTAACATTAATAGACCTGCATAGCTATTTGCACACAGGCATTTGCACTTAACTGTCACACCTATAGATACCTAAGAGATCACAGTGCAAACATCTAAACCTAGTGTCACTCAGTAACATTTATGGCTATTACAACAGGTCTGCAGAACTACAGAACTGCAAGCACATGGGAGAGTGGAATCTGTGCTGTAGTAAAAAAAAGGTACTTGTAACAGACTGAAAAAGCATAAATCAGAAAGTCAGAGAGAAAAGCCAGATAATGATTTTTTTTTTTTTTACTTATGTAAGGGGTTTTTTCCTGTTACAGTTTGAGTCTTTTTAGATGTTTTAAGATGAAATTTCTTTGGAAATTATCTGAATGGCACATTGAGCTTTATCTTTCACCAGTTTTCAGTGCCTTAGTCAAGGTTTCTTTGCAAATTATTTGAAAAAGGTGTACTGTCGTTTGTATGCTACCTTCTGGAAGCAGCATTCTTGTGAAATATTGTCTTTTTTAAATTTCTGTAAAGGTCTCAGCATGTCGGGATCCAAACAAACATAAAACAAATTAATGACAAAGGTGAGACAAAAGTTTATAAATTAAACTCTGTTTTAGAAAGGTAAAGTTTTGTCTTTTTTTATTGCTCTCCTCAAAGCTTATTTCCTTCTCTTGCATCTTCTTCTTCTAAAAAAATTATTCTTCCTATGGAGTTGACATCTAGCTTAATTTAAAGATTATATTCAGGTTTTAAACTATTTTTGAATTTATTTCTACAGCCAAAGAACTGGAAGACTGGTGTCAACTTTATAGGCCATCTTAAGGAAAAAATAACTAGTAGCTGAGTACAAGTATTTATGAAATAAACAAACGTTAGGGAAGTTATCTTTGCCTATTGATTTAACCGTATAAATAATGCCACAAAGACACCTAAGTGTCTGCATTAAACAACAACAGAAAGAAAAGATTTTAAAAAATAGTAACAGAAAGAAGAATATCAATAAGGTTTCAAGTCTCTAGTTGATATGTAGTTTGCATGGGAAGCTGTGGATCATACTAAATGACAATCTGTCATTGTTTCCCTACACTGCTGTAAATCATTAGATAACATTGCTATTAGTCTGATTCAGAGCTTCTCAAATGTGTTTCTTCCCCTAAGACATAGCAGCAATTTCTAAATTCTTATTATTTTACATAAGTTCCGAGTTACATGATAGAGTCTTAATCATAGCAAATTTTACTTTCTATTGAGTGTCATTGCAATATAGGAGTCCAGACTTGATATTCCAACTTTAAATTACAAACTATTTTGAAAAAAACTTTCATCTGCGAAGATTTGACACTTTTTGTTTAGTACTCACAATGTCTCAACCTTAAACATAGTTGTTGTTAATATTTCCAAAGTACCTGCCTGATAATTCCACGTAGGTGAAAAATGATCATAATTTATTCCTTACATTGCATACAGAAGCAAAGGTCTGCAAGGTCTTCTAAACAGCCATAATCAGCTATCAGTGGTAAAACCCAGGAGCTAGTACTGTCCCCACCCTCTAGTGCTCTCCCATTCTATAACTGCTTTCATCTCAGAGGATATATGAGCCTCACATGACTTCTCTGGCCTTAGTAACCCCCACTGGATTTCTGTTCCTTGGGCTTGCCTAGGCTTTCCTGGAATCTTTGTTCACAGCATCCTTTGTTAGGAGTTATTTGGCACTGTGCTTCCTGCCATGCAAAGATGCTTTAGTTTGCGTTCAGCCTGGTTTCACTCCTGATTCCACTAGCTTCATTTGATATATGTACCCTAAAAGCCAAGACAAGGCATAATATTTTGTGACAGTGCCCTGTGAGATATCAGAATTTTGTTATTTTTAAGGAATAATTAATTTAAATGACTAATGGATGGAGAAGCAGACTCACCACAGCCTACTGAGGACCACTGCACTAGAAACAGACCATACCACTAATGAAGACGGATTTCATCACCAGACATATTTGTTCACTCCCTGGATCCTTAGTGAACTAAAACCTCTTTGGTCATACTCATTTAGTTATAATTAAGCTTTAATTGAACACAGCCAAAGCCCTTTGGGAGTTTTTACATTTACTTTAATTGATCCTCAGCATAGCACTCTATGTCTGTACAGTAAAGCCTCGGTTTCAATTCTTCTGGCGACTCATCCACCTTTCATTGAACATTGTCTCAGTAAGGCTGCCAGACTGTGAGAAAAGAACAGAGCCATGCTAGTATAGTACCAAGACTCAGTTTATAAATAAGACAGGAGTGGAGAGACTACAGCAGTGGCAAGGGGTGGAGTATATAGAACACAAGATGTGTGTATCTAGAGTACTTGTGACTGTGGTCTACTGGCCAGACCTTAAGGTTTTGTCTTAGTAAGGACATTTAGAGCTTTAATAGCAGACTACATAGCAGATCTTATTGGTAAGTATTTTGTGTATAACCTTAAAATTGTAAAGACACCCGGGGTTCTTAACAGTGTACTGTTGGTGTAAGAAAGGGTATCTGAAAAATATCTACCTTTCAACTGGGTCCAGTATAGCTTCAGTCTGTCACTGTTCTTAAAGAAAAAGCAGGCCAAATAGAATATCTGCCCATAGGAAAAAAATAATTTATTTTTTTGTGCACAGATCTTCCTGTGGTGGTATAATTTCTTTACTGCACAGATGTGAGAGCTTGATCATACTGACTTTGTTTGATTTGTTGTGATGCAGCCCTGTAGTGGTGATAAAAGATACAGTTCTTAGCATTATTCTGCTTTGTATTTTCCTGCATTGCTGACATAACTTTTAACTAACTTAGAAGTGAGGTTATCTCTGGTGTCAGTATCACAACCTGAAGAATAACAGTGGAAATCCATATATCAAATATTTAATTACTTGTTCAAAATATCCTCTTTATATTACTATGTTTCAGATTCTTTTCTCTGATTTCCTCCTACCACTGGGTGACATACCGCCACACAAAAGCATCTTGAGCTCGTGCAAACTAAGTCCTTCAATTCAGTGTGACATGAAAGGCAAGTTGAATCCCCATATGCAAGGAGAAAAATCTAATTAAACTCTGATAAAGTGTTCGTCACTGACTCCCTGCAGACAGTACCTGGTTTGGTGGCTTTAAAGGTCAGAATATAGTGAGCGTGGAGATTCCAATGCTTGTGGATCTCTGAAAGGCTTATCAAATATTATATATTTTTAAGTAATAAATGCACTCATCTTGTTCAGAAATTGAATGTGTGGAGAAATTTGTTCCTGGCATGTCCATTCTGTGCCCAGATTCAAGGTGGGTTTTTGAAATACTTCTGCTGCATATTCATGCTAAGACCTCACACCTCTGCCTTATGTAATAAATCTGTAGTTAGGAAGAGAAAAAAATCTCTATGTTTTTCCCAAAATCTTACAGAATACTATTCCCAAACAGTCTCGAATAGCAAAGTGTATCCTTTTGGCATTCCAGAATGACTTTCAACTAGAAGACAGTTCAACTCAAGCATGCAAGGTTCACACTTCAACATTTGTTGGCCTCAGAAAACAAACATTACTGAAAAAAAACCAACAAAAATTGTTCTGATAGGATGGCACAACATACACACAATAAGAAAAACAGGATAGAGAGGAAGGTATTTTTGTCACCACGTGATCTAGTACTAAGAGTCATGACAGTCCGCAACATAGAGTTCAGTAAAGAAGAGAGTCAGTAAAGCAATAAAGGAAATTTAGAGGACAAAGTCAAGAAACAAGTTAAGAGAAAATGAGTATAGAGAATAGGAAGGGGAAAGAGTTAATTTTCAAGGCTGCCTAAACATAAAAACTTCTTTAGGATCTTTAGGAGAGGAAAACACATTTCTGACTGTTATTTTTCTTTTTCTGCCACAAATAGGGAGGGCTGCAAGTCATGTATGAAACGATCAAGTATATTTCATTTTTAAGGTTCTGCTGCAAAGTTCTTGCTACAATATTTCACAGTGCTTCTTTTTTTTTTCTTAGAAGACTAGACAGTCCAATTTAGATAATAATAAGGTTTCCTTTGAAACTTTAACAATCATATATAACCTGGACCGAGGTATAGCAATATTTATTGTTCTTTTGTCTGTTTTCCTATACAAGTTTTTTCTAAATTCATTTTTGTATCATGCTAATGAATAAGATTGCAGTAGTTAATAGCAGAGTTGTAAATGCAGCATAATATATAGCTTTATATACACATTGGATTTTTCTTCAAACACTTTCTTATTTGTTTTATGAAAGAGTTTTCCAGGGGGAGAAACTCTGTCAGTTGTACCCAGGAGTGTTCTAGAGTAATTATCGGGCACTACTTATTCTGCCTACATGGAAATCAATGTACTTTTTAAATGTTTTGTTTCCAGTCATGTTGGTTTGGATTAAAAAACAGAGGATATTCTTCTTTCTCTAATTTCTTCTACTTCTTAGCTTTTCTGCTGACAGCAAAATGATGTTGTTTTGCTCTCAATAACTCTCCATGTATGTCTTTTCTCATTTACACTTATTATCTTTTAAAATCTTACTGCTTTTCTATATTGGCCAAAATGAACTTCAATATGCTTGTTAAACAATTCACTTTATGTTCAGGAACCTTTTAAAGTTTCTAAAGAAGAAGAAAGAAGCCCAAGAAGTTCACAAGATTTAAGTACTTTCTCAAATTCTGATTCACAATGTACTGCTTAGTATTTTGGCCTTAAAAAAAATTAAAAATGCATTTTTTCATTAATACCTTTGTAAGTTGACCTGGAGTATTGTTGTGGTTTAACCCCAGCCAGCAACTAGAACCAGGCAGCCACTTGCACAGTTCTCCCCCTTCCCCTTAGACGGGCAGGGAGAAGAGGGAGAAAAGGAGGGGAAAGGGAAAGAAAAAAACTCGTGGGTTGAGATGAAGACAGAGAACAATAACAGAAAAGGAAAATAACAACAACAATAATAATAATAATAACAACAACAATAACAACAATGACACCAGTCATTCTCACCACCCAGTGGATTTGTACCTTCCAGAGCAGTGATCATGGATTCCAACCCACCAGGCCAAGCCTGATTTATATACTGAGCATGACGTCTATGGTACAGAATATTCCATTTTTCTGTCTGTGCTCCTTCTCAGCTTCTATGGGAGGCTGAAAAGAGTCCTTGAAAAGTATAAACATTGCTTAGCAACAACTAAAACAATATGCATTATTGACATCACTTTCACAGCTATCACTAGAAAAAAAAATAACTTTTTCCCAGCTGTAATCAGGAGGAGTATGTATCAGCCTTTAGAATAAGCTGTGAAAATTTCACTTGGATTAATTATTTGCTATAGAAATTTCCTGGATTCTCAGAATCCAGCAATGTTCTGCCAACTTCAGGTGTTGGGTATGCATACTCCTCATATTTGTCAAACATGAAATCTTGTGAAGAGAGCCATAATCTGTCCCTGCAAAATAGCATTAAACTTCTCAGAAACATTGCTTTCTTTCCAATGCTGGAAAAAAGCAGTTCATAAAAATCAGACGTTATAACTCACTCATCACCATAATACCCAACTACCTGTCCTGTAATTTAATGTGAAATAATCTGAAGTTATACCACATGATTAGCCAGTTGTAGCAAACATGGAAAATTTAGAAATTATTTTTTCAGTCAAGTCTCATATATATTCTGTTTCATTGTAAACACCTGACTAGAATCATTTAGTATGAAGAAGAGGAGGAAGGCTAGAATGTACATGAAAATTGAAAAGCTGACAAGTAACCCTACTTACTGGCATTCCTGCATGATGTTTGTTGTTTTGTCATACTGTTAGTACACATGTGGAGAGTGTTTCAACAGCTGTTGATACTTAGTTATCCTGACCCCTGTGCTGCTCTCGATCAGTTGTTGGCAGTTTCAGTATGTGCCGCTATTTTTGTCCTGCAAGTACAATGATAAACCTGCTATTGTTTTTTCTGGCACAAGCCTTCAATAGCTAATCATAGAATCATAGAATCATGAATGGTTTGGATTGGAAATGACCTTAAAGATCAACTAGTTAAAAAACACATGCTGTGGGCAGGGACACCTTCCACTAGACTAGGTTGCTTAAAGCCCCATCCAACCTGGCCTTGAAGACTTCCAGGGACGGGGCATACACAACTTCTTTGAGCAACCTATTCCAGTGCCTCACCACCCACATAGTGAAAATTTTTTGCCTCATATCTAATCTAAATCTACATCCAAGAGGTGTCTAATCAATACCTCCAAGTCCTTCTCCTCAGGGTTGGTCTCAATCCATTTTCCGCCCAGCCTGTATTTGTGCTTGGGATTGCTCTGATTGCTCTGCCCCCATGTGCAGGACCTGGGGGTGCTGCTTGATGAGAAGCTCAACATGAGCCAGCAATGTCTATTCACAGCCCAGAAAGCCACCCCTATCCTGGGCTGCATGAAAGAAGCTTGGCCAGCAGGTCCAAGGAGGTGATTCTGCGCCTCTGCTCTGCTCTGGTGAGCCCCCAACTGGAGTACTGTGTCCAGCTCTGGGGTGCCAATATAAGAAGGACATGGACCTGTTGGAGCATATTCAGAGGAGGGCCACAAAGATGATCAGAGAGCTGGAGCACCTCTGCTATGAGGACAGGCTGAGAGAGCTAGTGTTGTTCAGCTTGGAGAAGAGAAGGTTCTGAAAGACCTTATAGTGGCCTTCCAGTACCTAAAGGGGGCCTACAGGAAGGATGGGGAGGGACTCTTTATCAGGGAGTGTGGTGATAGGATGAGGGGAAGTAATTTTAAATGGCAAAAGGGTAGATTTAGATAAGATATTAGGAAGAAACTCTTTACTGTGAGGGTGGTGAGACACTGGCACAGGTTGCCCAGAGAAGCTGTGGATGCCCCATCCCTGGAAGTGTTCAAGGCCATGCTGCATGGGGCTTTGAGCAACCTTGTCTACTGGGAGGTGTCCCTATCCATGGCAGGGGTTTTGGAAATAGGTGATCAGCCATCTGTGGCAGGATGTCCTCCACCTGGCACACCTTCTGCAGGCAGGTCTGCCATGTATCCCTGCCCCAGGAGAATGTTCTAGAATCCTCCTGCAGTCTGAGGTCTGCACTGGTACCTCTTACTACAGCAGCTCCATCTGGGTGGATCATCAGCCACTGCTGGGGTAGAAGGTGCAGGGCCCTCAGCTGTAGATGAAGCCTTTGCTTGCAGAGGAGTGCCCACCATTCTGCCTTGAGAGTCAGGTAGGTTGAGTGCCCTTGACCTGTCCAGATGGTCACAGAAGGGTGCCCAGTTGTTGGGTTATGTGTCCTCCAAGTCTCGGCCGGTGGAATGGCTGTCCTTCAAAGAAGAGCCCTCCCTGAACGCCCTCCCATGTGAACTGCCATGCCAGTCCCTGGGTGTTGTCCCACACCCTGATTGCCTGCTCTTTTGGTAGCGCTCCTGGTCCCTCATACTCCCTATAGCTGCCTTTTGTGGGAGTGGGAGTGGGGGTGGCCACCATTAGTCCTGGCCCTGCCCAGGCCTTGTCAGCCACTCTTTTGAGACCTGTTGGCTCCTGGCGGGTCTCCCTGCTGCCCTGGGGTTTCCCAGGCTCAGGAAATCCCCCTGTACACAGTGATCCCCTCCTCCACTGTGGAACACGCTTGCGCTGGAGCTGATCGCATTGGCAAATGAGCCATAGTCTAGCAGCATGAACCATAACAAGTTATGGCTGATTAAATATGTGAGGAAAACAAATCTTTACACAACACAGCTAGATACCGAACTGAAATTTTGGACAAGAAACACTTCAGTATGTGATGTCTCTGTTACTGAAAACAGTTGTACAGAAAATATGCAAATCTCAGGCTTTGCCATAGCTGCTGCCATTTGTGGCACTAATATAGAATCATTAATAGCTTCTCTGCCTTCAGGGAGCTAGTGTGATGGTGTTCCACTGCCCTGGTCTGCCTTCCTGCTCTGAAACCTCTGTCAAGATGGATCAGAGGTACAGTTGAAACTCTGCTTAGGTAATCCCTGGGAAGAGTATAGTCTGGGGGGCACATAGAAATTGTAAGTAGGGGTCTGGCTTGCCTCTGGTTTCACACTGTGCCCCATCGCGATATTTCACTTCATCGTAAGGAAGATGAAAACTGTTCAGCACTGAAAATCACAACTTCCGAAAATGTGAAAACATTTCCTGATTACATTTAAAATTACTGCTTACCTGATGCAAGCTGGAAATAAGCTATACAACAGTATTAATCAGCATATTTTTTTCTTCTGGGTGCCTCCCTAAGGACTGTTACTACCCTCAACTGCTGATACCATATTTATGAAATAACGAGGTTTATACCTGTATTGTGTTGTACACATGTGATTTCTAATTTCGAGTATGAATAATTTCTTCATTGTTCTCACCAAGTTCCCAAGTGTATAATATTTCCCCTGTTTTGGAGAACATCTTGCATTTCTCACTGCATTTTATCTTTCCTAGCTCTCCAGGAAGCAGCTTCATGGACTAACAGAGTTTTGGCACTGTTTCCTGCCTGGCTGAACGAGAAGAGCTGGATTCAGAAAAGTTCTTTTCTATACAGTGAGAAGGTCTCAACACTCAATATATCTCGCTGGTAAACTACTGAATTGCTTTTGTATGCTGTGTAAAGAGCTGTAAGACTCAATTTCAGGCTCCCATTCCTTGCCTAATCTTCTTGAGGTACTACTATAACACTACTTTTCTCACTCTGTATTTTAATCTCCCTACATACACCTAATGATGCCAGTGCTGTAGCATGGACATTTAAAGTTGGGAGACAAAATTACTCATGAACAGTCCAATTGGTTCATCATATTTATGTTGCTAGTTTGAGCATTACATGCTAGGTATTAGAACACTATGGAAAAAAGTGCCAAAAAGTGTATGGTTTCAACAAAATCAGATGAACTTAGTCATTAATTTGCCACAAGTATAAAAAAAGATCAGGTAGAGAAGGACTAAGTGTGATGATAGAGCTTGAGTGGAACAGATTTGAAGAAAACAAACAAGGAAATGGGAAACGAAACTGAAGAATGAATGATATTGAAGTGTGAGGAGAAACACCTATAACTGGAACAAAGTAAAAAAAAAAAAGTTTGCTAGGATTGGTAAGAAGGGAAGGACAGTACTTAGATAAGAAAATACTGTATTGAAATAGGTAACACAACAGTAAGGGAATTCTAAATAAAATAATTTTTACAATGGAAATGGAAGGATATTAGCAAATTCTAAATATATTATGTGAGAGAATCTGCAAATTACAGTGCTTGATGTCTTGTGTAGTTCAAGATCCTCTTAAGTATTCCAATTTTCAGAATAGGGAGGTAGCTTTGACAATGCTGGAAAGAAGTTTAAAAAAAAAAAGAAAGTCAAGGAGAGCATATCAGATATTTCAGTATGGTTTGACATTATTTATTAAATACCCAGGAGAATGTCTACCAGAAGACAGAGTTAGTGATTAGCCATGGCTGAATCTTAACAAGGCACTGACTAGAAATCAACACACAGCATGTTCTGTACTGTGATCATCTCCTAGATGTATAACATCATTAACATATACATATGATTTAAGATTACCTGAAAATAAACCCAGTGGAATTTGTATTGTAAAAATGTAACCTTATCAACTTCCTCATTTTAGAAGAAAGTTTTAGCGGTCTTAAAGGATGATATTGATTTACTAGAGATTTTTAAGCTACTTCTGTTTTCTTTCTGTCTTATTAATGGATTTGGTTTTGATTGCAAAAAAATATAATTTCTTTTTACAGAATTTAGGAAGATACCCTTATTGCATGTCTGCTTGCCTGGTATGAAACATGTGCCTTGTACAAAGGATGAGAAAATTATGTTGGAGTCTAAAAGGACAAATATAACACTAGGTGTTCGGCCTCCTGTCTAGAGTAAATCAAAGTTGTATTTTGTCCAAGCAGCAATCAGTCTAGCTATCAGATACTGCAAGGTTAGAGGATCTTGATTTTTCTAGTAACTTTTGCCACACAGGTAATGTCACTGGTGACCTACAGTGGGAAAGCCACAAGAGTGCAATAAAACTCTTCTAATAGTTTTCTATAAGTTTATTTAGAGGAGGTAATTAAAAACAAATTAATATTTAGTGATTTGATTTACCATCAGTTTGGGTAAGCTGCAAGGCAAGAGCTCTCTGTAAGATTAAATAGAAGCAATTATCCTAAAGTGAAACCTTGTCACTTCATTGACTTATATGAGATTTGACAAGATGAGTTTTCTGCTCTCAGTGACAGAACAGCCTTGTAATTTTATATGTATAGATGTATATATATAAAGGGGGGAAGGAAGATTGGAACTCATGAAACCCAAACTTCTAGCAACAAGTTTGATTTCAAAATGGATCAAACCTAGATTTACCCTCAGGTATAGAGAACCTTGTTCTATGGTTGGAGGATCAGAGGAATTGTCCAGTTGACCAGTAACACAGCAGGGGAGTATGTGTATGCTAGCTACCTAAAACCAGGCAGAGTATTCGGAAAAAATAAAACTGTAAACTATTGTCATTATGCTAAGAATTTAAATTTAAACTCATAATGAACATAAAAAAATGTTGAAGAAAGTACAAAATTGTTTGGGGAGCGAAGATCTAAATGTAAATGCAAATCAATCCAATATCTTGAGGAAACTTTTTCTGCTAATAAAAACTTATTTTCAAATAAAAAATATTTATTTGAACAAGGCTATCACATTCATGTTCATTTTACTCTAGCCTTTCTGCCTTAAAGGTATTCATACTCAATCACAGGAAAGGAAATCAACAGTTGTTTTCCAAGTAGGGAATCTTATTTACAAATCCGTCTGTCATGACACTGATAGGGAGTACAGCCTGCAGAAGATATGGAAGATTGTGCAAGCACAGATTGACTTGAACTCTCATGTGGAGATAGAAAACTATTCGTTGATGTAACTCGAAGCAATCATCTAGATGGTTTAAAAGTCAGACAGATGATACGGAGATACACCTTTATGAAAAGAATGGCTTAATAGGGGACAGTGAAACACTGTTTCTCAGAAAAGACAGGAAACAATGACTGACACTTTTCACCTCTTCACCAAGAAAAATGAGAGCAGAACAGTTCATCAGAAACTACCTTATCAGGCAGCTTATTGGAAGCAAGTAGCAGTTTTTTGTACTGGAAAAGTTCTTAACAGGGAATGGCAGTTGCTGAGATACACTCTTAAATAGCTTGCTTCTCCTGTTTATTTCAGTGTGATTTCACAGTGTTGACTCCTGATCTTCCTTCTGAAGAATTTGGAGTTGGGGGTGGGGTGGGGACAGAACTCTCCATTTCATCTAAATGCAGCTTGCAGTCCATTTACTTTCCTGTGACTACTCCTGACCTGCCAGGTTGCTTCTGCTAGGGACAAAATTGGTCATAGGAGATATGGGGCAGCTCTGGGATAAAAACACAGTGGGATATCTGTAAAGAGTGGGCATTTTGAGACAGCTTTCTTGGAGAAAACAACAGCTTGGATTTCTTTTCTGAAGCTGTCATGGCATTTGTCTCAATACCTATATTCCAAATTATAATCAGGAACAGGCAGAGCAATGGAGACAAGGTAGACAATTCATAGTTAAAAGTGTGTTAGGCATCTCACCATGGTGGATTTCAGAACACCATCTATATTGTTGCGTAAACAATTACAATTTAAGCAGCTTTTCCTGACTCCTGCTGCAATAAGTCACATGAGGATTTCTTCATGGCTTGCTTTTAACAGACCCCCAGACAACAGAGACCTAAAAGAGTTGTATTAGCAACTGAAGAAGTGGCAGCTTTGAAGATGCTCACAATGAAGGGATCACGCATAAAGCCGCTACCTTTACTTAACTCTGTACATAGGCACCAGTTCCTATCTCCAGAGAGCTTTCCAGAGCACTGCAGTTGAAATCTTTTTTTTTTTTCAAATTGACATATCACTGCTCTCTAACACCTTTGCAGCAATGCTTAAGAAATCTTTAGTTTTCTAACATACCACAGCATCTCTAGTTCCTCTGTCTACTAGTCGTCTTTGTGATAAATGGCTTAACAGCCTTATTTCACTATTACACTTTAAAGCGTTGGAACATTGTTGGTACTCTACCAAGGAAGTTTCCTTTTACTTTGTAGATAACAGAGGAGAAGTGACTGAGAGTGAATAAAGAGGATTATACACAAGCTTTTTGAAGTTATAAGTAGAAAAAAAAAACCAATTTTTTTTTAATCATTCTTCTTTCTGATCTGTCATCACTTTAGCAGCTAGGGAGAAATGATTTATTGTAATGTTAAAAATCTTCATCTATTAATGTGGAAAAGAACTAAGAGAACTCTGATTTCAGGAACTTAAACCTAGTAATAAAAATGATGAAAGTTATTAGAGAACCAGGAAATTAAATCAATTTCATTTTAATTGCCCTAAAAATTCACTTATGTGCTTTAGGCAGAAGGATTAGCAAAGTATATGATTGTGAATAGATTTCACAAAGTAAAGAAGCTTTGCGTTTAATCCAGAAAATGTATTTCACTTCGTGGCTTTTTCATCTACCTTGTTTTCTTCTGTTTATCCTACTGTTGGCCTTCACCTCTGGTCAGAAGTATATACAAGGAAGTAACCATGTCTGGATTTGATTACAGTGGCTCTCTCCATGAATTAAGAACTGTGATGTTAACTATGTTGCCTGTAATCATTTTCTTGAAATTTATTCAGCTTCCTTCTGCTTTGGGGTTAGGTCTCAAATTTGGTTTGAAATGCATTTCTGTGATGGGGAGGACACATTTCATTGCAGCACCTGACCTCCATCAGTCATGATTACAAACCTACAGCAGTAAGTTTTCGTTCCTGACATTTCCTTCTCCCCCTGTATTTGTCACAGGAATGGACTCAAGCTGTGCTGTTCCCAGTTCTCATTACAGACTTTGTCATGAGAAGATAAGACATCAGAATATTTAGTTCCTTATTTACAGCTCAAGCTAGTTTTTAAACAATACAGTAGTCTGAATATATATACAATGACAGTCTAAAGAGCTACACAGCTGCATGCATTATTTACTTCTGAGAATAAGACCCTTAACCCCTCTAGTGCCTAACTGCAAATAAAAAATATTGTAAATAACATGATACATGTCTGGTAAACTGGTTCCTACGTTAAAAGGTAGTTGTGTATTTGTATGTTTAAATGAACAGTCCATTAGCTAAAAAGGAAAACAGAAAGAATGACAAGCTAAAACTCACACAGATAATGTAGAGATTAGCAGGCTTTATTTCTAGAAACTCTCATCTGCAGGTACTAAATCTAAATTAAATTCTTATTTAACTTTTAAAATTCATGTTACAGAAAACCTCTGGAACAGAGGAAATATTTCCATTTCCAGAGAAAAACATGCTGATTTGGATAATTGTTCTGTACAAGGTAGAGGGACCTTTTGTCTTTTGCTCACTTTGACGTGTGAAGCTATGTCTAAACTGCACAACTGTGGTGAGAACCACAGTCGTTGTGTGCTAATTGTTCAGATCAGGGACCTGGTTGAAATATCTATTCCCTGGCAAATCAAGGAGCAGAGTGGAGGGATTTGTGCACGCTAGCGCAGTGGCTGTAGTCCACAGTCTGATCCAAGGAAAACAGTTTCAGGTTTTTTAGGACTCTTCTATATTCTCCATGTACAAGACCCTTTTCTTACTCACTTCTACTTGGAATCACATCTTTCACTCAGCTGCTTCCA
This sequence comes from Dromas ardeola, assembly GCA_013398915.1. Taxonomy (NCBI): domain Eukaryota; kingdom Metazoa; phylum Chordata; class Aves; order Charadriiformes; family Dromadidae; genus Dromas; species Dromas ardeola. The sequence continues at coordinate 37,393 of VYZM01009196.1, forward strand.
ACCATAATAGCTCATCAAACCTCACTGGCTACTGCCAGATTTCTTGTCATGAACTGTGAGTTGTGGATAGGGAGATCAGATAATTTCCTTAAACAAAATATTTTTATTTTGTTTGTTGTAAATAAATTGTTGTAAATAAAAGGAGCAATAAATCTTCAGAAATCAACAACCACCAGTTTACCTACAGTATAATTTATTCAAAGCTTAACTATTTCTTCTTATTAAAAATTAATGTAAACTATTGTATCTTGCTTTTTTTTTACAGTATCACTTCCTGTTATTTCTTTCACTATTCAAGCTTTCAGCCTTGGCAAAACAGCTGGGTAACTTTATCCAAAGCCTGAAATTAGCTTTGTCACAGCTATTAGCTTGGGTGTTGTCCCACTTTACCAGATGCTTTATCTGGATCTATTGTATGGATTCACTTGTTAATTTTCTAACAACCCTGCCAGTAAGCTAAATAAATCATGCGAGAGTAAGTGCCCAAATACTCCAATATAACTTTACAGTAACCCAATAACTAGTATATATACAGAGTTAATGAATCCTCATTTATGTGCATCACGTATCTCAATCCACCCCCGTAGGATTCATTGTACATAGTTGACATGCTCAGCATTTTCATTAGCACGAAAGATGTCTCACTGGATTTGGACTATCTGACATTAAGCATCATGAAATTTCGACTGCCCAAAAACATCTACTCTTTATAGCTTGACATTCCCTCTTTTATTTGCAGAAAACTTTAGTTTCAAAACCTGGTTAGCACAATTTAAGTAAGCATGCCAGTTTCTTGTAGCCAGCAATACACGTCATGCCTGTGCAGTTAGTACCACATCCAGATCTCTTGGAGTTCTTAGCCCAGATGAATATGTTTGCAGCAAGGCAGGCAGTGACCAGCTTTCAACACTTCTGCAAAAAAGGCTCAAAAATTTACAGATTAGAAACAGAGAATCTTTACCCTTTTGTCACCATGGTCTGTATTTCTGGGATCTGCAATTAAAAGCAAACTGAAGCAGCTATATAAAATATTTTATCATCTGAATAAATGTGCTTCTTTACACATAAAAACATCAATAGTATTTTAGAATGTTACATTTCATTCATATGTTGGTTTTGTTTTGGTGGTTTTTGGTTTTGTTTCTTTGTTTTGGTTTGGTTTGGTTTGGTTTTGGTTTTGTTTTGTTTTTTTTTTTTAGTGAGGTGATTTGAGTATCTGCCAAAGAATCTTTTATCTAATCCAAAAGCATCATCATTTCAGAACCAAACTTCTTCAATTTCTTCATGTTAATTTATTCAAAACATAGATCCACCATAGATCTAGAGTCTTGCTCTTGACGGGCCAGATTTGCCATTCACAGTAAAATACAGCACTTCTACAGCAGTATTTCTGATGTTGTTTGGAATATAATCTTCACAGAATTAGATCAGATAGAAGAATCGTAATAACCGTTTTTGACCTTAGCATTTTACAGATATAACTTAACTCTTAAGTTTGCTATGTACTTCAAACTAATGTAAGGAAGTCAGCAATAATTAATCAGAACTCTTTACCACGGAGCTGTCAAATATCCTTTTGCAGGTGTATCATTGGACTGCCCAAAACATGTTAGCTATCTTGGCATTAATTCAAGGTTGTTTTGAACTCACTAGCTGTAATCTTATATAGAAGATTTAATTATCTGCATGAAAAACACTAGTTGTCCAAACAAGAAAGGAGAATATAATTTTTTAAACCAAAATAGGAGCAAAATGTAAACACTTCATACTGAATGACTATTGTGTCAGCTATATCTATCATACTTTTAAATTAATATAATAACCTTAAAGCACATGACTGTAATTATGCCATTGGAACCTAGGTAAGAAACATTACTGTCTGAGTCTTCCTTAATATCCCTTAGCAAACAATTTCCAATACATAAGGGTCAAAAAAAAAAAAAAAGAGGTGGAAAAATGTTTCTGCAACTCCCCATAAAAGAAATCATATTAGATTTGTTGCAATTTCCAATAGATTTCTACTCATGACAGGACCATATTTGCATCCAACATCCCTAACTGGTTGCTATAAAAGGATGTGCAAAATCTTAGGGTGTTCTTTAGCCACTAAAAGCTGTTTATCCACATTGATGTTATAAGATGATCTCCTTGGAGCTAACTAAAAATATATTGTTTCTCAGCATGATGCAGTACCTTTGGATAGGCCTCCTCATGTCCCACACGGCAGGTGTGAAAACATAAATCACCTCCTGCAAATACCAAATAGATTCTCTGTGTTCCTCCTCAGTTGCAGAGTCCCATTTAATCACCTCAACTAGTTACTCTTCCTTCATCAGCTGTGTTATCTGAGTTCTGAAAGTTAGCTTTAGGCCTTCCACCGTCCTCCTTGAAATACCCTTATTTTTCTCTAGGATTCTTCACATTATAACTGAGAGAAAAAGTTCCCCATATGATGTTGTTACGTCCAGGTCCGACTACGTTTGGTCCGGCAGTGGTTCGGGCTGATTCCGAGCGCGAGATTAAGACACAAACAAGGTCAGATGCCGCTCACTGCAGGTTTATTGTTATTCCCCAGCAGTAGTCACTGAGATGAGCAATAGAGTAAAGAAGGAAGTAGACAAAAGGCAGAAAAGAGAGAAGCAGTATTGCGGAGCAAAGCAAGAGTATAGTCACCACCACAGGTCCGCTGGCATCTCAACGGTCCTTGGGGTTCGACAGAGTCCCATTGATCCGTAGTTCTCAGGTGACAGTGGTGAGGGTCCCAATTGTGGTCTGGCATGGCATGGGTTTATAGTCCCTGTCAGCTCATAGTTCGATCAATCAGCATGCAAGTTGTCTTGGCTCGGCCAATCACTGTTTGACACGGTTGCTGGGTGAGATATTTCTGCTCCTGTTGCTTGGGCAGCGCTTGATTTAGCAAAGTCAGCATGCCACGATAAATTTGGGGTACGCTTGGTTGGCACATACACCAAGCAGGCAGCAGCGGGCAAACTTCCAGACATCCTGTTGGTCTGCCGAAAGTCTGCACCAGCTTCCCTTCGGCCTGTAGGCAGCAAACCCGACAGAAAACCTTGCAAACCTCCCGACCGCTTGCAGAAAATTAAGCAAGCTTTGAGGCAATTATTTTTAGGTTCCACTCTCTGACAGATGTGTGCTAGGGATTGACTCAAAAGTTTCTCAGATTCATTCTGGCCTTTTGGGTTTCAAATAACAACAAGCTTATCTCAAATTGTCACATGCAGCTTGTGCAAACTTCCCTGGACATAATCAATGTCATTTATTAAAAATGATTCCAATAATTTCCTATTGTATGTCTCAGGAATCTATCTGACTAGATGATGAGAATTCTTCATTCTCATTTGTTTCTCATCTATGAGCAGTTTGAAATGACTGATTTTCTATTGAAAACAGGGCAGTGACCAGTGAAAACATCTGGGAATACTTTAACAAAATCTAATTCTCTTAGATTGTTTTACTAATACCCAGTCAATTAGGAAGTGGTGGATCTTTCTCATAATGAAATTCAACAGAATCATTTACAAGCTGGTGTAGTCCCAAGTTTTGTTCTTAAAACTAAGTCCAAAGAATTTAATTAATATCAGCTCCCTAAAATAATTAACTCAACCTTAAAAATAAGTGGCTGAAATTGATCAAACCTCCTCAGGTCTTGGAATTCAATGTTAATTTGGTAAAGGACATTTACCATGAATTTGCTAGAGAGGGGTCATGTCAGCATTTCCTTGCATTGTGAGGGTGCTTCTTTGAAATGGTGTTCAAAGGAGGAGCACTAATTCTACATTGCAAAGAAAATGAACTGTTTATTTCCCATCAATTCCTACTGAATTCATTATCATATTTTAGCAATAAATAACAGTAATTAATATCTGACATTTACTAGCTATAGAATTTCTTAGAACATTACAAATCTTGGAGCTTCTTAGACTTTTAGAGTCAGAGCTGCACTGGAGGAGGAATTAAATTTCAGTCCATACAAGAAGACACAGCGGGAAGCATTACAGCAATGAGACCACGTGTTAATCCATGTTCCTTTAGCAGAAACCACTACTATCAGGCCATATTCTTCATGATCAAATCTTTGACTAAAAGGTTATTCACCAGAGGAGACTGCAAGAGCACAAATACTGATCTGTACAGATGTCCCAAGGACCTCTATCAGCCTTTTAAGGTCTATGTGATTCCTACATGCTTTAATGAAGTATCAGGAGTAAGGTACTCTTTTTGGAAAGACAGCTGGAAAGGCCACATAAGTAGCAAAGAGAAGGTGGAGGATTTAGACATATTCTCCCTTCCTGTTCTGAAGCCAGACATTATGGAATGGTATTATAGGGTGATATTGTCTCATCCTTTGGAAACAGGAATCACTTGTTCTGCAGAACCTCACATTATATTAAGGTTTCATTTACATGCAATTTGAAAAATGATTGGATGCTTGAAGAGGTGGTAAATTTTTATGTGTTGTCAGAGTACAACAGGTTACATTTTGCTGCAACAAATAACCACTCACAAGATGTTTCAATGACGTTCTCGCTATCAGCTTCAATACATACTACTGATGCCTCTTATTTAGTTACCCTTCATAAATCAAATCTGAATTTAGAGTGGTCACTGAAAACTCTAAACTGTCTCTTTGGCAACGCTGTTATTCTTAGACTAAGAGGTCTATGGAATAAGAAAGATTGAGGTATTTATTATCTCTCCTGTAGGCTTGATCTATTCTTATTAATTTGAAGTTAAAAAATTGAGAGATCAAAACTGGCACTGATTGGACTTTAAGATTCCGGTAGAAAGGCAGGGCAGTGATGAATTTTGTCTTCCAAACAAAAGAGCTTTTACAACTGAGAAGTACAGTAGCATTGTCCTGAAAAAAAGGTAATTCAAAACAAAACAAAACAAAACAGAACAAAACAGAACAAACCAAAAAGGCAAAAACTCAGAATAAACAAACCAAATCAAAACAAATCTACCAAATGCCCCAAAGCAATGCATCATCCAGAAACATGGAAATTTTGATTCAGGGAACAATCTCAGAAGATTTATTGTATGAAATTCGCATGAAATGTCCAAAATACAAATTATCATTTGAGATTTATCTACATTACATTTATCAAGAAATGTGAGAATAAGGGAAACATTGCAGTTCTCAAACTATCTAAATTTTCAAGAAAATGGTAAGTTTTAAGCAGAACAGTCCTTAAGAAATAAGTTTTTTGCATTTGAAATGAGGGGAAGAAAAGACAGCCTATTAGTCTGTTAGGGAAATCGGGGATAAGGTTCATTACCATCAGCTTTAAGGTGTATTAGAATCAAATTACGTCTGTGCCAGTCAAAAAAAAAAAAAGACAAAAAAAAAGGACATTCAAAATGCTTTTATGTTTTGAAAGCAAAAATCATAGGTGAAGAATTAAATGGATCTACTGAATTAGACACTTCTGTGGCTAAGCTCTAAGCCTCTAAGTACTACTCCTGTGTTAAATGAACAGTTTTCAAAGACAGGATTCCTGAGGGTTTTGTTTTTTGTGTTTTGTTTTGTTTTTTTTTTTTCCTCCAGCACATCAGAAAAATAACCCTGAAACCGATGGACAGGAAACATTAAGGTGGTTATAAATCAAAGATTGTCATCATCTCCACATTGTTTGATATAAGTTTTTTTCCAGAGCCGTAAGAGTGATTGTGAAGCTATGACATACAGCTGCATGCGTGGTACCTTGCTATGCAGCATGACAGGCAAATCCTCACTGCAGAGAGAGCTGCTATTTTATACACATCACTCAGAAGAAAGGATAGGGTAAAAGGACCATGACAAATGGAGTGAAATCAGAAATAACATTTATTCAAATTGTATGTTGAGGAATGTCTGGATTGTTCTAGGCACCTTAAGAAATTATTAGGCTAAGTATAATTCTGGATGACAAACAAGGATCTGTAAAGGTAAGATTGTTACCAGTAAGATATTTTGGACAGAGAATACTGAAAATGAGAGGATTTGAATTGAAGATAAAGTGAAAAAAAAAGAAGAGAATGACCTAAGCGATTAAGAGGTTGTTATTAGGCAGTAAATTGAAATGAAGTCCAAATAATCACATGGACAGTATGTAATGTAAGGGGTGCACTTGTTTTGAGACACAGTGGTGAAATATTAAAGAGGGTATCAGTGTCCATAAAGACGTGTGTATAACTGTGGATTTAATTGATGTGCATCTCTGGGCAACTCCAACTTGGGACAAAAATGTTCCTATCCATGTCCAATCTTTCTTTAAATATAAAACTGTGCTGTGATTCCCCCCCAGCATTACCTGCTTTACTTATTTATCTTATAACTTACATAGTTAATATTCTTGTGGTACTGCAGAAGACCTTTGGAAACTATTAGAGAGAGAAATATGCATAATAAGGCTTAAGCTTGATTAATTTGGCTTCTCTTGTCTCAGTCCTTGCAGAGATTGATACGACTGACTAAACAAATTGCTCCGGTAGTTTCATAAATTCTACAATCAAATGACCTCAGTTGCTACTCAAAAAAATTCTTTTATTCACTGGGATTGTTTAATCTAAAGCCAAAAGAAATAAAACAGATCCATAGGAATGCTGCTTATGAGTGCATCTGCAACTTTTATTTTCATCTGAATCATACCCAGACTTGCTCTGTGCATCAGGTTTTTACATTGACAACCCAACTAAAAAGGTGTTCCTGGACTGAGTTTTAACCACCAGCAAAGGTGGATTTTATTTTTGGGAAAAAAAAATAAAAATAAAAAAAAGCAAACACTTGATGTGAAAATACTTGTCAACTGTTTCTTAAAAGATATTGACAAAACAGTTTGATGGATCCTTGTAGCTGTCACCTGTACAATATTTGCATTACTAACAAATTGTTTGATTTATTTGTTGGTTTTTTTTTCAGTGGTGGGAAGATTCCCAGTAGGAGGTGAGGCCAAATTGGGTAACTGGATTCAATTTTCTCCATAATAAAGTTCAAATTTGGATCTGAACACAAACCCCAGTATTGTCTCTGCAAAAAATGATCCAGTCCTGATTGTCAGACTCCTTCATTTATATTAAGCCCTGAGATTTGACTTTTTGAGTTGAAACTGGAGAATTTTTTTCTGTCCTTTACTGCATAAGCACATACAAATAAATAATTCTGTAATAATATTTTAAAAAATTCACAGAACATTTAGTGATTAGCTACCGAATCAGTGTTCCAAAATGTGGGCCAGTTTCCATTTTTTATTCAATCTTTTAATACATCCCCTCCCAAGCTGTAACTCTATGAACCCCTAAATTCTACGTAATATGATGATCTGTCACCTGCTATTGAAAGGGGATAAAAGGTTGGTTGCACATTTTTGTCACCTCTAACCGGCAACTCTGTGAAAGCTATAAACCAAACAGAGGCAGAGAATCATCTGCCGGCATCTGCGGCCTCTGTTTCCTAAAACCAGGCATCACCTCAGCAATAGGCAGATTATGAATGACAGTTGCGAGGTTGTGAGGTTAGACAATAAACTGTAAAGCTGTTTAGTCGAAATATTAGGGACAGTAGGATATATCCTACATATTTTAATATAGACCTGCTACCATGAGCAATTATATTACGACAGTTCTTTTCACCATTATTTCAAAAATTGCCTTGAAATAACATTGGCATTGCCTCCATTTCCCCTATGAAAGACTGCATGTATATTTAAATTGATATATCTGAAGTGTCCTTTTTTTTTAACATAAGAAGCCCTTTTTTCTTTTTTTCTTTTTTTTTTTTAATCTTTCTGACAGGAGTTCCATATGATACTCTAGATGAGATACATCAGTAAGCAAAATTCCTCATTTGACTTTTGTTTTCTAGACTTTTCATTTTTTCATTATGCTTATTGTTGTAGTGGCCAGTGTATCGATATAGCTTTGTTTTGAAGTTTCTCTTATGCATCAGGATGGGAGTACATTTTTCAGTCCTTAAGATATGTTTTTCATAGTATCTTTATCTTCTTAATCATGAAGCTGTCAAAATACAGTTGTTTTTTGTTCTGTTTTGGTTTTCCAAACTCATTATAAACCAGTAAAAAATTTAAATTGTACGTCTCTTACCAGGTGCTTTTTTGATTCTCTTTTTTTAAATATGTTTTTTACCTTTTGAATGTTCTATTTATTTATTTATTTATTTATTTATTTATTTGTTATTCTCCCCTTTGGCAACTGTTATACATTTTTGACCACTGCTTTGTATTATTTTGCAATTCCAGGATTAATATACTTCCCAAAGACAATGTGCTTTCCAGTTGTCTGTGATATTCTCTTAGTATGTCAGAAGATTTCCATTACAGGTTTTAGCAGTTTGAATACTTGCCATCATGTTTTTTTGTTTTTTTTCTACCCCTCAGTTCCCCCCTCCCCCCAGCAATGAATAAACTGCTTTGTTGCTTTTTCTTTCTTCAAACCCAGTGCGTTTCATCACCTGGTAAACATTTGTGACTTATGTATATGAATCTAAGCCAAAACTTGGATCTTATTTTAACTATGCAGTAAATAGTCACCACTTTAGGAACATTGAAAAGGCAGGTTTTTATCTGAGATCTAAATTTTAAGTATCATGTTATTAGTATCAGTTTCTTCCATCTATTTTTTTTAAATCTTTCTCATGTACAATAGTCACCTACTTTTTTATTAATAAGTTAATTTTTCAAGTTCTTTTTGAAGAAATCTGTGTTTGATTAAGAGCATGTAGTAGTTACATCTGGATGATGAGAAGTGCTAGTATTTAATTTTTACCCTTTGAGCAATTTAACTTATTTTTCAGGTTGTTCTTGTTTAATTGGGATGAAATGGAAGTAGATGTTGTATTAGCAATTACAGTAAAATCATGTTGCTGAGAATGTTTTTTTTTCTCTCTTTTTTTCTAACCTTGGTTAGTAATTTTATGTGATCTGTTGAGATTTGGTTGAGAAATTTTGTTTTAGTTATTTGGTACAGGTTCAGATGTTAAAATTTGCTTTTGAAAATTATTAAATGAAAACAGGAATCCTGTCTTACCTAATTCCACAATTCCACATTGACTCAAACTAGTATATATTCTTGACTTTAGGAGAAAGATCAAACAATGTCAGGTGACTGTATTACAGTCAAGTGAAAGTCGTTCATGAAATATCATAATGATGCTGCCCATCTTGCATGAATTTCACTGAGTCCTTTAATCTTGATCTTTACTCTTACATGCCTAGTGGAAAAGTAAATATCTTACTCTTTCTTATTCTTGCTTAGTTTCCCACAAAATGGATACACATCAAATCTGTGTTTTATGAAACTACCATTCTGTGTTGTTTAGAAATTAAGATGAGAAATTCAGGCAGTAATGCAACTGCAGTTTTTTCAAGTTTTGGGGGTATTTTTAGGTGTTGTTTTTTTTCACCTGTTGAGTTTTGATAAGTTCCTTTTCAGAGCATCCCATTTGCTACATGAATTCCTTTGGGAAGATGTATGAAAAAAAAAAAAAATATTGTTCTCAGAACTTTGTAGTTGAATGATTATCTTAATCCTTACGTAGCAGATTATCAAAGCATTTTATTTTGATGGAGACATTTTGCACATAATTCAAGTTTTGTGGCCACTTCTCCCATTTTTTCATAAAGTAAATAAAACTCCATGAATTAAATATTCCTTTCAAATCTGTGACTTTGGGCTTTGTGTTTTGGGTTGTTGGTTGTTTTTTTTGTTGTTGTTTTGTTTTGTTTTTCAAATATTACTGTTGTTTCAGAAATGAAACGAACAAAAAATGAAAAAAAGCCAAATAGAAACTAAGGCTAAACTTAGTTGTTTGGTTTTTGCTTAGGACACACATTATGTGCCAAATGTAGTTAATCAAAATTCTCAATGTTATATTTTCATTCATAAGTCGTGTTTGATACTTTAAATGTGATTTCAGCTTTATACTTGTGACTTGAGATACTGCTTCCTTTTTTTTCTCCGTAATACTAAACATACTTTGCTGTATTTACTAAAAAATCTTCAGTAGTTTTACGAGCCTTTACTAGTTGCTTTTCTCTATTTTTCTATTCTAAATTGCTCTGCATGTCAAACCACAAGCTTTTCTTAATACCAAATTAATTCTCACAATTGTTTTAAATTTCACATAGTGAGAGATATATGACAGAAATGTGTCTTGCCAGTGCTTTAGTCCACATCACATTCCACCTCTTAACAGAGCAATCATTTACTTCAAACTGAATTTAAATTGACCACTGTCAATATTCTTAATGACAGACTTTTGCCTTTTGTTGCCATTGTGTGATGTGGTAATCTGCAAACTGCCTTGCTAAAATCAGAGAATTATGATAAGCATCTGAATCTTGGGCTACCTATATTAAATAATACACTCCTAAATGTTTCAGGCTTTTCTCATGGTCATTCATACCACTGACAAAAGTCTCATAAATGCCTCGATCCATTTCTTAAATGGAGATGCTCTTGTGATATATCTTACAGCATTCATATCCTGTGGATACAATTCACTGCCTCTGTGTAAAACAACTCCACCATTCAAAATCAGATGCCCTTTTATTTCTTCTCGCTATTTCCTTTAGGATCTGGGAATGTAATTAATCTGGTCATGGTACTTTGTCAACTTTTCATAGTTCTCATTTCCTGATTATCTGCTCTTATGCAATTATGAGGCCTCCATACTGTGTTGACAGGAGCATTTATAACTAATATACTGCTTGAATATCAAGAAGTTTTTTATGTGAAGCATGTGATACTGTGAATGCAGAAAACAAGGCAAACGTCAATAGTGGTTCCAATTTTTCATTGCAAAATATAGTTTAGCAGGTGGAAGCCCAGTAGGGCTAGACCAGTCATGGTTAGTATCATAAAGATTTCATTGCAATCCCTTTTCTAAGGGCTTTAATTTCTTTTTTGTTTTGAAGTACTTCAGAGCTTTTTGAGAACTTCCCAGAATTTTTCCCCAAACTGAGTGCAAACAAGTCACTTCTCTAAATTATTCATTTTCATCTTACCCGTAACAACTAGGTGAAATCAAAGCCAAAAGTATGCACTTGAAATTTGATGTTCTATTGAAGCAACACTAGCAGATGACATTTCTCTTAATTGAAGAGATACCCAATGTTCTCTTTTTCATATCAATCTGCCCTTAAATGTCACTAAGGATATGGCTACTTTAGTTCTAATGTATCAGTATGACATTAGAATCATCATTTCCAAAATCTACATCAGGAAATGTCTAATGAGTCAGATCTTATTACACTTTTAAACTCAGTTTCTCTTTGACTTGTGCATTTCATAATACTTAAGATAGAAAATAAAGGTTACACTACAGAGCTGTAGTCGGTGCCATTTTATTTACCAATTCAATGTAAATATTATTCCCTGAAAAAAAAAAAAAGAAGCAGAAGGATTGCCTGTGGTGAAGAAATAGTCTTATTTTTATTTCCCATCACCACTGATCAATATGCAGTATTATTATATGAAAACATGAAAAGAAATATAAATTTTGGAAAGAAAAGAAAAATATATACCCTAGAGGTAAAATAACATGTAGGAAATCCTGGTATTTTCAGAATAAAACAAACAGTACAAAGTATAATGTAGTTGATGAAAATCATAAAATAAAAAAGAAAGATATAAAAAAAATCTGAACACTCTGTTCTATGAGGACAAATTAAAAAGTTAAAAATAAAGACTCTCACTGAAGGCAGAATTGGACCTTTCGTTCATTCATTGTGTGAGCTGATTTATACCTAACTAGATGGCTTGTTTCTGTGGCTTGTCTAACTGTTACTGTCTTTTCATTTAATTGTACATTAGAAAAAAGCCTCTCCTCTCTCAGGTCATGAGTTAGCTTGACATACACAATACAGTAAATTTCTGGGTTCTTATAGCTGCCCCTCAAGTATTTATGAGTTAAACATTTACTAAATATGGAACAGAATTGTTAGCACCCTTTGCCTTAATTTATTTTTTCAATGTCATGCTGCTTGCAATTTTGAATAACTGCTTTTATGTGCTGTGAAGAACAGTAACCATTGAGTATTGTGGTTTTGTTCAAATCCTATTTGTTGTTATGGAAACAGCATCCCTATTAAGCTTCCTGCTGTAGATCTGCTCTATAAGACATTATTTAAAATGTTCAGCAGCAAAAGTAGAAGGATAACATAAATTTAAATAATATTTGGTTTGACTATTATTACTTTACACCCTTAAGATGTTTTAAATAGAGAATATACATAACAGTTACCAGACACCTCTTCAGTCTTCTGAAAATGAGGGTTTTTTGGTAACATTTGACTAGTAATGAATTTTATTTTTTTTTTAAATTGGAATCAAGTTTTTAAAAAATACTGTGTCTAGCTTCACGTGATTTCTTGTGGTCTGGATTGTTTCAAACTGTATAAAAAAACAGTACCAGCAGGATGTATGACTGTGTAAAGATGCCAGTGATTCAGTAAAGATGCCTTACATGTCCTGAGGAAGACTTCTTGTTGCATAGTGTAGGCACTACAATTTCTTTGTAGAAATTACTAAGACTCAGGAATTTGCCATAAATATTCAGTATTTTTTTTAGGATAAAAGCATATGAATTAACTTACGCTCCTTTTTATTTTTTAATTAATAAATAAAATTTACCAGCTACTGTCTGGCTACTGTATGAGCACATATCAGTGTCTAGGTCCCCATCTGGAAGAGTTTGCACTCTGAGCATGCGAGAGTAACATGAATGAGGGGATATCTGCAGTGCACAAGCGATAGTAGTGAACGATGCTTTGAAAGGTTTTCTTTGTGTGTCTGGAGTGAGAATCAGTTTAGAGTGAGAACCTAAATGGAATCAGCAAGGAAGCAATACACTTCATAAAAACAAATGAGAATGGAACCAAGAGAAGGAGCAAGTAGCAGTCTAGGGAATAAGTCAGAGTGGAAACTGTTTAGAACTAGTGAGCTTAGCCCACAACTGGTTACCTGTGAACCCAGAGCAGTGCTCCAGAGAGGATCTGAGGGCAGGGGTCTTAAAAGGTAACAAAGAAAGGCTTGAGCAAATAGTAAAGATGGACAGGAAAAGTTTTAAAAAGAAAAGCTCAAGTTTATGGATCTCCACAGTTCAATTTTTGCTGCTCAGGAAAGGGTTGAACAAACTGCAATAAATACATGACAGAAAAAAAGCCTTGACTAAATGCTAGTGGTTTTCTGAATATCCAAGCTCCCTGCCTTTGTCCTCTGCTCTTGCCAGATGATTTCTGTGTCTAGCTATTTTCTGCAGTCTTCTCTTTTTCTGTGTCCCTCATGCATATACCGCTCTGGGTTCAGAATTTATTAACTGTGGGCCAAGTACTGACTTCCATTGCGTACAGCCATTTATTATGTGAATTCATTTACTGTTATCCTAATTCATATTTTTTTATTTTTTATTTTTTTTATCAGTCTTGCAAAAGAGTATCAAGAGACTACACAGGAATAAAGTGAACCCCATCAGGAGGAGGTAAATCACATTAATATTCCCTTTAATGTCATGGCAGAATTTTAGCCAGAGGCTCCCAGGAACCTTGAATAGTCTCATCTTCTATATCAACACAGCATACGTTTTGTGCCAGTCTGAAAATGAATTGAACAGAGAAATGTATACTATGAATTTAAATATTAAAATATGTTTATCTCACTTACTAATTAAAATAATATAGCCTGAAAGAAAAAATTAAGTAATTACTTGTAAGGTGTAATTTTGGGTCAGAGAATATGCAAGCATGTGTGTTTTTTCTATATACATTAAAATGTGTGTATCTAATATTGCCATTTTACCACATTAAAAAATATGACTATACAAAACAGTGTCAAATAACAAACACAACAAATTCTTTTCAGGTTTGATCCAAAGGACACTGAATCAAGCAGAATAACTACTTTATTAATAATTATTTGAATAAGGTCCTAAATAGAGTTATATTTCATGTTTAATTTTATGTTCACTCTTTCATTTGTCATAAAGAGGTTTGGTGGGAATTTTACAAAGTTATGTTTTGGCTTTTGAACATTTTAAAATCTGCATTATAATAAAATAATAATTAGACAGACAACATATTAGAAAGGGAAAATTAACAGAAATTACTAGTTAAGATAATATTAATATTAATGATCTTGTATACTTTCATGTCCAAAAGTTGCTAACAGGAGACAAACATCTTGTTGAAATATAAAGAAGTCATGTACTATAATTTGGAATAGTGCCACTGAAACCTCACAGGTACGATTATATGTAACTTGGTTTCTTCTTGTAGTTGACGTTTCATGGAGAGTTAGGATGAGATTGTGAGCAGATTACTTAGGGGCAACAACTGATTGTAGCCTCTTGCTTCTTTGGGGTCTAGGGTAAACTGTAGTTTCATACTCGCTCCCCACAATGGATGTGACTGATTCATTTAAGAAGAAATACAGTATCAAAATAATCTTAGAAATTTAAAGGAACAAAATGCTGAAAATAAATCCCACCCATTTATGTTTGTGCTTACTGAAAAGTTATGTGCTTTTGTCATGTTTAAAACTACAGTTAATTTCACTTTCATTCCTGTTACTGAATTAAGTAACAAAGTAAAATTATAACAGAGGTAAAATTTTTGTATAACTGATGAAGGTAAATTAGGGTTGAATAGACTTAACTTCACTGAGCTTCATTGAGAGACCACTAATCTAGCTCTATTTACATCTTAGATTAAGATGGGTAATTCCAGGTTTAAAATTATATAGTTTTTTTTGAAATGAAGACACAGTAAATACTATTTTATAGTACGCAGTTTAAAACTAAGCACAATGACTGGATTTTCTCATAATTGAGCTCTACTGAAAAAGAACATTTTCCTCGGTGAGATTTAAAGAGAAGCTCAGTATGGATTGTGGTATTATAATTCAGTACTATGCAGTCCAACATCTCGTAGCACATTGTTTTGATGCTAACAGTGTTATTCTTGTCAATTGCTTTTGAGGTTTACACAACATCAGATGTTCCAAACTCTTCAACAGAGAAATGTGATTCAGAAAAAAAATCATGTGTAAGGAGGGAAAATGGGCTACAACGTATTCTAGCGATTTGTTAAGCTTGAATCTTAAAGCCTACACAATTGGTTTTAAAATAACAGCTAAAGGAATTAACTGCCTGTTCTGTCTTTATTCTGATGGACCAAAGAATTTTCTTTGGAGATGCCAAACTACTGGCTTCATAAGATTCATATGGAATACTCTAACAATGGTAATTTCATATTTAAATCGTCACATTCATCTATTTAGCAAAATGTGATGGCAGACATAGTCTAAAAATTAAGTCTTTAAGCAGAAAAAGTATATTTGTTCTCTGGTATATATGCAAACATCATGACCTTCAAAGAAGTTCTACACACAGCCACATCAAGATGTACACATCAAGCTACAGTTTGGCCCATTGTGCTAAAACATGTGATCCTAAAATAAACAATTATGGGGAAGTCATTGGTGTAATAAATAATGCACAAAACGTCTCAAGTCCCAGAGCCCATTCTGACTTTTAATATAAGTTCTTAACAAACGGGATTTTATATTCCTGCATTAAAGCCATATAGTATTCTGTTATCACATTAAGTTTCTTTGATATTTGTAAGTAAATGAAGGCATTCTTTCTCTTTCTGTTCCAGTAGAACTAATTGGATTAAATCAAGCTAATGAGCTTAATACAGACTAATTAGTGTAGACAAAGCACTAAAGAAAGCAGGAATCTTTTTATTTAAATGATCACAGTGGCCACAGAACTACTTCTTCAAAAGGTCCCTTTTCTGTTAAATCTTGGATTCTAGCCAGAGATACAATATAAGTTAATACCAAGAGAGATCGTTTAAGTGCTGTTATTAAGGAGACTATGATTGATGGAGTTTGTAGCTGGTAATGTGCTTCCCCTTTGGCTGCTGAGTGAACATCAGCAACAAATCAATATCGCATCTGCATGAGATTACAGGCACTTCTGACAATAGACATGTGGAAAAAACCACCACACTTACCTGTAAATTAATATGGTTGCTAAGTTACTGTTGTTTACTGAATTCCCTGATCCTGCTCCCTCCTCCTGCCCTCCAAAAAAAAGTGACCATATTTCCTGTAAAATAGTGGGCTGGTCTCTCTCTGTCTCACTCTGTCTCCTGTGGCTTCAGTCTAGTTGGACTTTGCCTGCTCTTGTCCCTTCCTCGTATTAAAGAGGGAAGACTTTTGATTTCACTGCAGCAGAGGTAACATTGTGATTGGGTTGGAAAATTCAAGAAATCTCACCACATCTTTGTGACCTCTTAACACTGCTTTCAGTACATACACTTTTCTGGTTTAGCCTGTGGTAACTAAGTCGGTTAGACATGTTGAAGACATGTCAAATTATGAAAGCATAGTACTGTTGCTACTGGTCTGAATTGGTGAATCCAACTACAATGAGCCAGAGAATATCTCCTTGTTTTCCATTCTCTCTGAGGGCTAACTGATGTACATTGTTTTGCATAGAAACTATTTCAGCAGCTCAGTTTGCAAAGACAGGTTAAAATCATCAAGTACATGTACATAGGTACACCACTTTATTCAGCTGGGTAAAGAGAACATATATATTCCTTTTGAGGATAAGATCAAGTATCGTCCAGATTGGCCTATTTGAACAGCCTTGCATGAAGAGATATGAAGAGATAAATAGCAAGCACCATGAAAAAGGATTTCTTTTTTATATATAGTATCTCAAAAGGGTATAGCAAGCATCACTTCCTAATGCAGTAAGTTCCTCTTCTTCATGTGGTAACATGTCTGTTTTAGGACCCATCCTTTAGCATTATACTCCCTTAAACTGGCTTAAACTTGCTCTGTTACTTTGATCTCCATGGGATATTTATTTTGATCTGTTAAGCTCCTCAGTTCCTAGCAAAACAATTAGAATTAAAAAAGAGGATTATGAAGGTATAAAGCTTAGCAGGAATCAGATTCTTAATATGGTCTGGAAGGACATTTCTGGTATAAGATTTACTTATTAAATTAGAATAATTTTAAAACGGACCTTCTTAAATAACATAATAAGCTCATAAGTAAAATTCTTATTCAAATAGTCAGATTTTGTACATTCTTTGAAAGTTTATTAAAAATGCATCTGAGTTCATTTATAAAGATTTAGTGACCCAGCACTAAATGGGGTTTCATAAAATGTGCTGTGCCCTCTGGAAATGTTAGCTCCAGACTGTGATTTGCAAATTGTGATTTGGGAGAACTTGCTAAAGTGTATGTCCTTGAATTTTTAAAATCTCTGTGCAACGCTACCTTTATGAAGATCCATCGGTTGGCTAAAGCTGTTTCTTGTATCTCTCCTGGTTAGAATATTACAGGAAAAAATAAATTGTCAACATTAAAAGTTTTGCATTTAGAAAGGATCTGAAAATACTCATGTCTTACTCGACTTCATTGTTAGTCTTAATTTTAAGTTCATTTTTGAAAGAAAACCCATGGAAAAATACTCCTTTAAAAGGTTTGTTTTCACATACCAATGTATTACAGAAACAAGCACATTTTGTTCATCAAATAAGAAGATATTTATAGTTATTTAAAACTTCAGTGAGAAATGAAGGCAGCTATGTATGTTAGTCTGTACAGAATGTTCCTTAACTGCTTATATTTCCTGAGCATTTTACTTTGTAGGTTCACTAGCTATACTTCTAATTATTAGCAGGTTTCTGGTCAGCTGGAAATGGCACTTTATTTCCAACCCCTACTAAATATTTGTGGTTTCTAATGTGGACAGATCTCCCAGGTAGCAGGTATGTTTTCACTAAATTTTGGACAAAAATGAGAGATTTCACTGCTGGCTTTTTAAAAGTTACCTTAGAAATGAGCTTTTGTTCTTTCTCGAAAGCTTTTCATGTATCAGAGTGATTCACATTGCATTTGCAAGTGACTAAATGTTCCATTTGAGTAGGAAATGTGTATTGCACAAATACTGTACTTTTTGTTGCGGTTTTAAAACAAAGAATCTATGTTCTTCTATCCTAATGGTACTATACACATTCATGAGAACAGACTTGTATTAATAATATTTTGTATTTCTCAAGTACTTTGAACTATTTAAACAAAATCGACTCTTTAATCCTCACAATAGTTTCAGAGGTAGGTAAAGTAGCACAGTCTGAATATTTTAATGGAAAAATTAAACACAAAACATTTGGCGATATTCTTTTCAGAGGTTGCAGATTAGCCTGTTATAACAGATTTTTTTTTTAAAGTTGGAATGAGCAGTCCAGTGTAATTAAAGTTCAATCTCTTTTCCCTCCCCTTTTCCTAAGGACTTTTGAACTTTGGTAAGTGGTTTTTAGTACTTGGACGTTGTTCTATTCTGCAACATTACTGTTTCTGTAGAACCATTTATAGGCTGGTTTTGGATGCTAGCACTATGCTGGAAACCATGACGCAAGCAACCTGCAGTGACAAAAATAAATGGTTGGTTAAAATAGGTATCTCATCAAATTTACCAGTCTTGCTGTTAAGAAGATCTTACAGTTGAGTGTGTGACTGCAGATTGCATTCACCCACTGTGGTTCAATCAGTGTCTCTGACCCACACATCCTCCAGAAAAGACCTAAGATTATATACCTCTTTCTTTATAGTGTTAGTTCTAGCATTTTAAATGGTACTTTACCGAGTCTGAGTGCCTTTCTTCCTGTATTGCAAAGAACAAACACCTCCTGGTGCAAAGCAACACCTATGCTAGAACATTTAAGGTGCCCATGGATCCATCATTCTTGTGCTAGTCTGTCCATATTCCTGCATCCTGAAAAATCTGCAGATGGTGAACCATCCAGTCTACCTGGAATTTTCAGAAACAGAATTAAAAATGACACTGACGTTCCTGCTAGGCAACCTCACTCCGACGCTAGCTTTATTTCCATAGGCAATGCATTAATTAGCATGATGATTAGCAGAGCTGGTCAGTATTCACTTTGTGGTTTTATTAGAAGAAATCATCTTGTTGAAAGGAAACTTTGTGTGGGAACTTGTCACCTGAGCAATAATTTTTAATTAAAGGAAATGGAAAGCTTTTAAGTATTTTCAGAATGAAATGGCTCGTTTAAAAATAAATAAATAAATAAAATCCATACCAGGTTTTCATTTTAATTCTTGCTAAAAATAAAGTGTATTCAAAATGGAAATAAAACATTTAAAATTCATACTTAAGCTTAATGAATGGAGTTACTGCTTTCAGCAGGAAAGAAATCCCAAACTCAAAATGAAAAATAGGAAGGGAAAAAATAGTATTTTTTGCATGTCAGTGGTTCTAACAATTTATTCCTTTAGGTCTTCCTTCCCACATTCAGGAACTGTTTTTTCAAACATGAGGTCACCTAACCACCTGTTTAATAGTTATCTATCTTTTTCACATACAAATGTTGATTCTGTTTTTCAAAGTATATAAGAGCATTTCCCATGCTGATGGTCATCATAAGCAGTGAGACAAAATTCTGTGGAAAAATTCTGTTCTATATTAACTTATACTGGGGACAAAATGACGAACAGATAGAATACCTCTTAATACTTTGCAAGTTTTTTATTCCTTCTGTCACATTGTAGCATCAACATAAAAAGGTATTACAAGCTGTATTCCAAGAAACCTCCTGCTGTTTTTTCAACACCAAACAGTGCCTTTTCAGTGTTATGTTTCAACTCACACATTTTTTTGGCTTTATTTTTATGGCTGCTTGCCTTGAGTCTTCTCTCAGTTCTTTTCATAAATGGGGCTATGCAGTTTGGTGATGTGACCTTCTAAAGTTTAGGGAGTAACTCCGGAACCGTACACACTGAGTTAAAAGCAATTCAACTGTAGCCAAGGTTCTGACTTTGAAAATGGGAGCCCAACTAATGACTAGATTTACAATAACATGACATTGTGGTTGCTGAATTTTCAGCAACCTGTATATTATGCAAACAGCCTTCTGTCAGCTCAGGAAACAAGAGGTCTCAGCAAGCAAGAATATGTTGATGCAACCAGAGTTAGAATTAACAATTCAAGGTCTTCCAGAGACAGTATAGCCTCAGCAGCACAGCATCCAAGAAATAACAAATGAAACTTTCAGAATACTGCAAAAGTGGCTCTCAGAGGACAGCTCAAGTCAAATACAAAAAAGAAGATTCCTAGCAGACAGGAAAGGAATGAATGTGTTGCCATCAGTCAAGACAGATAACAAGGATACAGCTGCTGGTTTGCTTACTACAGTAGAAACTCTTGCCTCCTTTTTAGAAAGTTAAGAGATTTGGGGAAAAAAACAACCTGTAAATGAGAGAGCATATTAAAACTGCTACTTATTTCTTGGTATTTATTACCCTTCCTAAACACAGTGGAAACGTTCCAAAAAATATCTGAGACGTGTGTGTGCATTGTGAAAAGGACACTGACTGTTTCACAGGGGACAAGGACAGTTATTAATGTGATGACTTCAAAGAAAAAATGTCATACAGATCTGTCCTTCATGGTCCTTGGACGTTTTTGACTTCAGTGGGCAGTGCTAAAGGCACACATAAACAGGGCAGACCAGAATATTCACAGCATTCATAATTTCTGTCAAGGCTTTTTCGACTTTTGTCCCAGGAATTGCCAGTGTTCAACCAATCTACACACATGACTGGGGAAAGCATACCTGATGGTCCTGTTACAACATTACCAACTTCTGCAACAAGCCTCTGGCAGTATTTAGAAATTCTTACTATTTCACTACAGTCACTGTGAGCAATCTGAAGGTTAGTGGTGATATAACACATGTAATGCAAATTTTTAATCTTTTTGTGTATGTTTTAAACACATGACTGTTAATTTACCTGTCTGACATAAAGTTTCGGTAATGAGGCATTTCTAAATTTCCCAAAATCCAACTATTCATTATACTTTGCTAATTTATACCATCAAAACCCAAAAGGTTAAGACTGTTGGTTTGTTTTTTTTTTTTTTCAGTTGGTGTTGCA
>VYZM01009197.1:0-37404 GCA_013398915.1 Dromas ardeola
CCTGTCAGGTCCCATAGACTTATACGTTCAAGTTCATCAGGTGATCACGAACCTGATCTTCTCTCACAGTGGGAAGGACCTTTCTCCCCCAGTCCCTGTCTTGTGGTCCATCCACTCAATAGATGTGGGGAGAGAGGTTGCCAATGAAGACTGAGGTAAAAAAGTTGAGTACTTCAATGTTCTCCTCATCTGTTGTTACCAGTTTGCCATTCATGTTCATCAGGGCTGGGAGGTACGCTTTCTTTGACCTTCCTTTTCTGGCTGACATACCTGTAGAAGCCCTTCTTATTTTGATTTGCATCCCTTGCCAAGTTCAGCTCCAGCTGCGCCTTGGCCTTCCTGACCCCAGCCCTACACAACCGGGCAGCGTCCCTATACTCTTCCCAGGATACCTATCCTTGCTTCCACTGCCTGTGCATCTCTTTCTTGCCCTTTAGGCTGACCAGCAGGTCCCAACTCAGCCATGCTGGTCTCTTGCCTTCCTTTCCTGATTTCTTACACCTGGGGATCGAGAGCTCTTACACTCTATGGAAAGCATTCTTAAAGATCTGCCAGCTCTGTTTTGCTCCCATGTCACTGAGGGCAGTTTACCAGGACGTCCCATTGACTAGCTCCTTGAAGAGCTGGAAATTTGCTTTCATAAAATTCAGGGTCCTGACTTTACTCTTCACCTGACCCATATCCCTCAGGACTGTGAACTCCACTAGTGTGTGATCACTGCAGCCCAGGCTGCCTCCAGTCTTGACATCACCAATTAGCTCACTTGCATTGGTGACCAACAGGTCCAGTATCGCATCTCCTCTGGTTGGGCTATTACCTATTACAGTTGATGCCAACGCTTCTCAAATAGTAGAAACCCAGAAATTTTTGCCCCCCTTTCTTATCATGGAAGGCAGGTATGCAGGTATTTGATCTGCTCTGGGTCAGTATGAGAAGAAATAGGTGGATGAAGCTGGAGAAAGGGTAAGGTAAGCCAAGTATAAAGGGGATGGCTCTTGTCAGTAAGGTGTTTCATACCGTACTAGAGGAAACATTTATCTTTCATTCAGAGGAACATGGCATAGCACACTAGGGAAGACCATCTTTAATCAGGAGAGAGACACATAAGGGGATTGTTTTTACTTAATGAAGGAACAAAGTACAGAAAAGTCCAGCCTAGTGCAGACACAGAGACGAGGCCCAGAGGTACACCACTGCAGAGCACTGATCCCACGTGGGTGCATGCAGCACAGCTCTGACTAGCCTGTTTTTTGGGTTTGTGTGCCTTGCTGCTTCCCCTTCTGGAGTTAACACAGGGCCAGTTTGAGCACTCGTACAGTACTGCCTTCATAGACATGTGTGAGGGGACCTTCTCCACCCCTGTGCTGTCATTACAGACCCTCCAGTGATTCTCATTTGTTTACTCTTTCTGTACTAAGGTCACAATAAGCAGATAAAAAATAGGATAGAGTAAATAGATTACTAAACTTGCTAGCAGTTCCTCAAATTTGGATTTGAAAGACCATCTGTCTACTCAGTGGATTCTTGCACATTGTAGAAACATAATACTTGGTACCTACTGCTGTCTGGGAATTGGTATCTTTTAGTGACTGGCTGGTACTGGAACACAGGGCAAATGGTAAAGTTTGAGTGATCTGCACTTAATGTGAAAAGCATATATTTGAACCCAGAATTTAAATTAGCAGTTCTTGTCGTCTCTGACCTTTTTCTTAATATGCTTGTGATGGGTTGTTTTCTGATGTTTCTTACCCCTCTGGTTTTCAGATGGTGGGCAGGAGAATGGCAGAAATGTTCAACCACGTGTGGCCCAACAGGACAGAAGAAGCGAACTGTTCTTTGCATCCAGACAGTGGGATCTGATGAGCAGGCGCTGGCTGTCACAGAGTGCCAGCACCTGCTTAAACCAAAGACCCATCTGTCATGCAACAGAGATGTCTTGTGCCCATCTGACTGGACAGTGAGCAACTGGACTGAGGTAAATTCATGTTAGCTGTAATATTGAATGTTTTGTTCAAAATGACCTATTATAGTCAGCAGAGAAGACCAATGACCTGCTTTTTTGCCTTTTTTAAAATTTGTTCTTGTTAAGGTGTCTTCACAAATCCTTTGTGCAGAAGAAAAAAAACCTGCCCTGCTTGCTAAAGACATTGGCAAGTGTTGCGTGTTGGTTGTTTCTAGAGGTTTGGCTTGCTGAGCTTTTGGGATTGTAGAACAGAGCATGCTTGCGTGCTAAAAACCTGTGTAATACTCGTTACTGCTGTGGGCCAGATGGGAGGAGGTTCTGTGTTGTGTCTGTAGGGCTACAAAGAAGCATTTTTACATTCTTTACATTCATATCTTTTGCATTCATAACTCTGCTGGTTTTGTCACAGCATGCAAGCCTTTTATTTCTGCTATTAATCTGAAGCCCTGACAGACACTAGAATCCTTCAAGAGTTAATTAAATATTGTGCAGTTACTTCACTGGCAGCTGATGAACAGCAGAATGTGAGGTCATCAAAATGATGGCTGCAGTGTACTAAATTTATTTAAATATACTGCAAAATATTCTGCAATGTGTGTTAGTAGGGAGCACTTATTCGATGTGCGTTATCATAGGTTTTAATCTGTGGAAGGACCTTATGCTTCTTAGATTTCTTTAGATTACATCACTGGTCTCTACAGGTATTTCACAACTTCCCTTCCCATTGAAGGCAAGGAGAATCCAGGGTCCCCAACATGTGGAAGTCTACTTCTTCATGAAAACTAAAAATGCACTGAGATACTTCTTCTGTAGTGGGGAGACGTTGGTTTTGAGTCACGTGAAATTTTAGAATTATTTTAGTATGATTCTGTTGTGGTACGACTTGGTCATGGTTGTCCTGAAATAAGTAGTTTAGCTATCAGTGTAGCCAACAATCATGACAATGAATGCACAACAAATATTTTCCATTTCAGGTCCCAATAAAAATGTAGTTTACTAAGTTTTTCAAAACGTCCAAGACCAATGATCTGGATGCAGGAGTTGAACGCACCATTAGCAAGTTGGCTGATGACACCAAACTGGGAGGTGCTGTTGACTCTCCTGAGGGACAGGTGGCCTTGCAGAGGGGTTTAGATTGGAGCACTGGGCAATAGTTAACAGGACGAAATTTAACAAGTCTAAATGGCGGATTCTGCACCTGGGACAGAGTAATGCCGGCACAAGTACAGGCTGGGAGAGGAGTGTCTGGAGAGCAGCCCTGCAGGAAGGGATCTGGGGGTGCTGGTGGGCAGCAGGCTCCATGGGAGCCAGCAGTGAGCCCCGGCAGCCAAGGGGGCAAACCGCGTCCCGGGGTGCATCAAGCCCGGCACAACCAGCCGGTCAAAAGGGGACTGTCCCGCTGTATTCAGCGTTGGTGCGGCCTCACCTTGAGCGCTGTGTGCAGTTCTGGGCCCCAGCACTTAAGAAGGATGTGAAGGGACTTGAATGCGTCCAGAGGAGGGCAACAAAGCTGGTGAGAAGCTGGAAGGAATGTCTTGTGAGGAGCGGCTGAGGACTTTGGGCTTGTCTAGTGTGGAGAAAAGGAGGCTGAGAGTGACCTGATGGCTCTCTACAGGTTCCTGAGGAGGGGACGTGGAGANTTGCGATCCAGTGACAGGACACGTGGGAATGGTTCAAAGCTGCACGAAGGGACATTTAGACTGGACATTAGGAAGCATTTCTTTACTGAGAGGGTGGTCACACACTGGAACAGGCTTCCTAGAGAGGGGGTCGATGCCCCAGGGCTGTCAGTGTTTCAGAGGCATTTGGACAATGCCCTTAATAACAGGCTTTAACTTTTGGTCAGCCCTGAAGTGGTCAGGCCGTTGGACTAGATGGTCATTCTAGGTCCCTTCCAACTGAACCCTTCCCTTCTCTTGGCATGAAATTCAGGTTTGACTATAACCAGAAATACCTCAAGAGTTTTGGTTTAGACCACAGCAAAAAATTAAGCTATTAAGGACATTTGGACAATGCCCTTAATAGTACGCTTTAACTTTTGGTCAGCCCTGAATTGCTCGTGTAGTTGGACTAGATGATCATTGTAGGTCCCTTCCAACTGAAAATTTTCTTTTTTCTCTTCTCCTCTCCTCTCTTCCTATTCTGTTTCCTTTTTGAAAACTCTCCTTTCTTTCTTCTCTTTTTTTTAACCAAACTCACTATTGTGTTTGGAAGCAGATTCAGATAATGATGTAGTAGAATTTTATGACAGTATTAATTCAGTTTACGCTGCTCACAGGCCATCATCACTGAATGTTGATTGTTTTGTGAAGTGAATAGCCAGCATGTTTTAACTGCCTCTGAAAAAATAGACTAGGATTGCATGGCTAGCAGTACAATTGTATAGAAATGGCATGCTGTTACAAAATACAGCCAGTGCTCGTATGTTGTTGGAATATATTTGCAAGTAACTGACAAAAATAAGTTTCTACCATCTGTAGAAATTGGGGAGGGAGCGTAGGACAGACTATTTCACCTGCACAAATGACAAGATTGTCAGGAGACTTGTAACTGCAGAAACTTCTTTATTGGTGAATGTATGGGAGGGATTTTACACAGGCAAAACTTCCTTTTGCTCTGAGGTTATCTGGCTGTTTGAAAACAATTCTGTATCTTATAAACAGAAAGTACTTAGGTAGGCAGATAATGAGGATAGAATGTTGTAGCCATTCTGAAATCTCTTACTAGTATATTGCCCTGTTCTAAATCAGAGATTTTTCAAAGCTAATTCTAGGAGACAGCCATTACCCCAAAACATAGTGAGGTTGGATGTTCCTTTTAACTCACACAAATGCTAATCTAAATCAGCCAAGTGGCAAAGTCTGACAAAATAACTGTGTTGTATTTTTGTGTAAGCAAAATAGGGTTAGTAGTTGCTTTCTTCCTCAATAGGCAAAATCCTTTACTGAATAACTTCAGAGATCAAATTGCAGCTGATGTAAGCTTGCATAGCTCTGAGTACTTTAAATGTGCTATATAGCTGGAAGTGCAAGGAGGACAGGAAGAATAGCTAGTGAACTAATCGACTCTGAGGTTACCGTGCTTTCTTCCCTGCTCCTGTTGATGCAGAGCTGATGTTATTTTTCAAGTGTTAACAACAGAGAGGACCCCACTAACACAATGTCACTGGTGTTTCTACTGTCCTGTGACCTAGGCTAGCTCTAAAAAGGGCTAGGTATCCCAGGGGCTTTGAAGTGCTGGCAATAGGACTGTTCATCACTTCATGCTGAGCACCTGGTTTAAGCCAGATGAATTAGCTGGTCAGGCTCCCTCACGTCCTAGGAAGACTTCCTCGAGTAGGTTGCACGTAACATCTCCATTCGCACCCAACCAGTCATCCAGCCTTAGTACCTCAAACCAGAGAAATGCGTTGACATTTCAGAAAGTCCTCAGTGGAGCGATAGCTGCTGAAGGCATGGCCATTCCTGTGGGGCTGAGGATGAAAAACATCACAGAAAAACTGGTTCTCCTTAGCTTCCAGCACCCTTTATACAAAACAGTGCTCCCATTTAAATAGACACCAGATAGGTTAATTGCTTTCAGTGGTCTTTAATTTAGGAGAGACGTGCTAGCAGCCCTGGCAGCATGTGCTGGTTGCACTAAGACTGAATGAAAAATCCATTTCATAAAGTCAACAAGGATCTGTGAGCTGCATGGATAATCACAGCGGGTTTGTGGCACTGTGAGTAGCCAGCCACTCAGCTATGGTTTTGATGGCAGGTTTTTAGTCTGTTTTTTATAATGCTGGTGGAAAGGTATTGGCTGAACAACTTCCATGGTTCGCCGAAGAAATCAAATTCTAGCATATTAATTTCATATTTTGTCCTTATTGTGTAGTATTTTTTCACTGCTCTTTCCCCAAAGTTACATTTACTGTTCTAAAAATTTGGAAAGAGCTCCATAATAGCGGAACATCACTAGAATGAAGGGCTGGTTCCTCACGAAAAGCTTTGTTATTGATTATTTATAACAATTCTTCTTTATTATAAACAGATGCCATTTAATATTTATTTTTATTGTTATGTGCAGCAGAATGAAGAGGGGAGGTACATTAATTCTGTTTCATTTGCAGTGCACGGTTACATGTGGTGGTGGAATAAGGACTCGTAATGTCACTTGTGCCAAAAATAATGATGAGCCATGTGATACTTCCAAGAGACCAAACTCTAAGGCCCTGTGTGGTCTCCAGCAATGTCCTTCTGCTGGAAGATTTCTGATACCCCCATTGGCACCCAGAAGAGGAAAGATCATAATCAGAAAAACAACTACTAATCCTGAATGGAGTCCTCCTCACAGAATACCCATGCCAAGCCCAAGGTCCCATACAACAACAAAAATACCCGAGCCTGAAAATGTAACTCCCTGTTTGCCTACGTCCTCTGGTTTGGGTAATGTCTCAGAAAAAGAAGGAACGGCCAACAAAACGTTACAAAATCATTTTGTTGGACCAAGTGATGTTTACAGTTATCGAGTTGTTTCTACTGAAAATAATTCACACCAAAATACTACTTCATGGCCTTTTCATAATAGCCTAAGTACTGAAATTATGAGGCATGCTGAAAATACTTTTGAAAGTGAGCTGGTTTCTACTGCAGAGAGTGACGTGCAAAAAAGTGAGGACACACCTGTCCCCTCTTCTACCAGTAGTCCAGAAATAACTTCCAGCTATGATTACTTAACCGAAGAATCTGACGACATTGATCGCTCCATTGGAGGCAGTGAGAAACCGACTGATCTCCTTTACAGCACAGAACTCAATCTTGAAAGCAGCACCAGGCGCACAACCCTAGGTACCAGCACTCCTGCCCTTCAAAATGAGAGCGTGACTTCTCAGACACCCCCAGCATCTCATCACCGAGAACCTTCAACACTCCTTCCTGTTAGCAGAGCAGCACAAGGGCTGGCGTTTCCAACAACAGCAAACTATATCAGTCTGCAAGTCAATGTGCCTGTAGTAGACGTAACTACCCCACGAGCATCAGTTACAGTAATGCCCACAGTGTTTGGTCACGTACCAAGAGATCAGACTGACAACAGAAGAGAAATGAAGCTACCTGACACAGTAACCTCCAGCACACAATCCTCAGCTCTCAAGCACGCTCTCAGGAACCAAAGTGCAACATCTGAGGGTGCCTTAATGAATGCCACAGAAAACAGCCACCTAATAACACCCAACGATTTGCCGGGTGATGCCTACTGGATAGTAGGCAACTGGAGTGAGGTAAGTTATTTTTAACTCATAAGAACTGGAGGGTGTGAACAGCTGTCTGAAACACTGCTAAGGAAATAAAGCTTCTTGTTTGTGATGATTATCTGAAATGAGTATCATACATTTGTATGAAATACTTCACACACAAAAAAATTGATAACCTAGAATATCAAATACTAGATTGTTTACATAGAATGTGTCTGTATCTATGGATTTTGCAAAACTATGCATAACTGGAACTAAAATGGTAAGGAACCAGCTGTATCAACTGAATGTTCGTAAGTCCACGGGGCCTGGTGGGATTCATCCCAGGGTACAGAAGGAGCTACATACCATTTCTCTCTAAATTACATGTGTTTTCTAACTTAGTATGTGTCCAGGGTCGTGTAGGTAGCCTAGCTTTATTACTGTATAAAGCACATTAATACCATGGATACTTAAACATACTCTGAGTTGGCTATTAACAGAAGGGGTTTTTGTGGTGCATTTCTGTCTCATCCCACCATCAGCGTTTGTATCCACCATTAAGCCAATGCCTCCAAACTTAGAGCAGCATTCAGCCTGGTAAAACCAGTTTGAATCCACAAAGACAGGAATATTAGTCCAAAGTTAAGCTGTTATATCTGGGATTCGTAATTTGTCCACCACATGTCCATGGGGAGACATTATAATATGGATTTCTGCACCTTTGTTTGAAGTTTAAGTGATTGTGTATTGGAACTGGGTCAGGCCAGTGGTTGTGATTGTACAGTATTCTTTGGATCCAGTGGCTGATTATTACAATGTTATACTATTTCTTGTTTGAATGTAGAAATGAACAATTATTTTATCTGCATTAATGGCGGTGCCAAAATGAACTTTAGAAATCAAAAAGGTAATGAAATTCCAGAATCCAGAAATTCAATCAGAACTTTCTGCCTAAATGAAACAAGCATAGCTTACAGGGCGTTTGAAAACTCTTTTGAGGTGTAAAGCATTTGGAAGATACTTGGTCTGAAAGGTGGTGACTTGTCCCACTTTTCCCTGATCCTTGGTCATTTCTGAATGGTTATAATACTTAGGTAACTTCTGCTTTCTGTGCAGCAGCAAAATAGATGACAAAGTTTTCTGTGGCCCCAGAGAAGTCCTTACAATTTCTTGTATATTGCTATTGACTTTGCTTTAGCAATATGCAGCACCTGGCTTTTTGACCCTTAGGTTTCTGTCCTTTTGCCTTGCTGTGTCCTGAAACAGTAGTTACTGTGGGATCAGGGCTGGTGAGGGGGCAGCCACCCAGTTCTAGCAACTATAAGACAATACAGTCATCAGGGGGCCTACTCAGATTTTACAAATTTCTATTTAATATCTTTCCCACTGTAAAATTTTATTTTTATGTAAACAGAGTTCTTTTTATGCTAATGGATCTTATGTTCTTCAAATCATGATACGTAGGGTGAGAGACTTTGGTAACTGAACAAGCTACCTCATTTTTCTGATGGCCTTTTTTAATCAAGCTAATCAGTACAGCCAAGGGTCCAGATATGGAAACCTTGTGCTGATCTGCCTCTCTCTCTGTATTGATGGAGAAGGCTATCAAAGGTCTGTTTCTCTGTACCTGTTTGCTCTCGGGTCTGCCTGGCATGATGCAAATTGGTGGAAATGCAGAAATGTAAGGCTAAAAAGGACAGCAAGAGATGACTTAGTGTATCTAATGGCAGTGGAGTTAACGCACAGCTAGACTACCAAGATGCTATTGGTGGTCCTGTCTGGATGCAGCCAGTGGGTAGGATCCCTGCTCTGTCACCACCACATCAGCAGTTGTTCAAGACATGTGGTCCTAAAGGCTGTCTGAATTTTCATCTTGTGCCTTCCTATGGCCAGGTAAGAATGGCTTTAGCTCCCCATGTTTAAGTGGAACAAGCGAAGCATTTCCTCCTGCATATACCCCAAGACCTGCATTTAGATCTGCTTGGGTGAAAGACCCTACAAGAGAAAATCCAGGCAAAGGCTGTGCTCCCAAGCCCAGCACATCCCCACCAGAAGTCTATAATACAGAGGTGCTACAGTCTGTCCTAGTCATTCATTACCCCCATTAGAAATATTTTCCTTATACATAGCCAACATCTTCTGGACTGAAAATGAAGATTCTATTTTTCATATGCAGGCCATGGAAGATAGTTGTCGTCTTAATAACTGTTTTGGTGTCTGACTTCTAAACAAAATAATCTGCTTCTTTTCAGATTTTCCTTGTTTTCTACATATCTAGTGACTTTGTTGTTCTCCTCAGGACTTGCCACAGTTTCATCATACGTTTCATCATCAGTGATGTTCATTATGGCTCCAGCTGACACCTGGCAAATAAAATAGGTTAATTAATGTCACTTTATATATGACCCTCTTTATGAATGTTGGGATGAGATTTTTGTTGTTTTGTAACCATCCCACTTTGATTTATTAAATTTGTAGTCCATTGTAAACTCTGGATCCCTTAATATGGTAATTCTAGATCAGCGGATGTTCTTGGTTTTGTCTGTGGGGTATGTGTGTGTATATATATGTGTGTGTGTGTGTATATATATATGTATGTACATATAAAAAATTCTCCCTAAGTGCAGTATTTTGCATATGTTTTTGAATTACCGATTACTGTTTTCTTACAATTTTTGAACTTGGACAGATGTTTTTGAATTCAGATTGTGTCCTACAACATTTTTGACAACTCTTCCAACTTGGCATCACCTTCAAATGTTGTAAGTGTGTGCTGGCTTTCATCATTCAATTAGTTAAAGAAAAACACTGAAGAGAGCTTGGCTCTGAACAGAGCCCTGCAGGACCATATTTGAAATTTCTTTTCATTTTGACGCTGAATCACTGAGGACCACTTTATTACAGTTTTTCAGTTAGCTGTGCACCAATCTTGTAATTATTTCACCTAGACCACGTTTCCATCATTTGCTACAAGAATGCTCTATGAGATCATGTCAAAATGTGTCACATCAGCTGGCTCTCTATTTTCATTAAGCCAAGAACCCCTGTCAGAGAAGGATATTAGACTGACTTGAACAATTTGTTCTAAATAGGTCCGTGTGGACTATTTTATTGCTTTATCATCTTCGTTAGTATTTACCATTTTGATCTTGATTGTTTAATAATTTTCTTTTGTATATTCTCGTAAAGTAAAGTTAGCTGAAGTGTTCCATTAGGCCACAGATCCTCCTTTTTCTTTTCCTAAAGATAAAGAAAGATGTTCTTCTCTAATCCTCTGGGACTTTCCCAATGTATGGTAAAAAATAATTCTCAACAGTTCAAAGATTATTCAAGAACACTTGAATGAATATTGAGGTAAGGCCAATACATTCAGTTTCACAGAGCTGATTAAAAACAATTTGAGGATACTTAATGCATCTAACTTTACTATTATTTAATGTTTTAGTAATCTTTTTCTATTCTCATTCAAGCTATTGTTTCTTGTTAAAATTAACTTTATGTGAAGCCTGGCAGATTTGACTGTATTTTCTTCAAGTTTGAAGAAGAAAAGGTGGCAAGAATTTGTGGAGCCTTTTGTCATTGGAGATATTCTGAAGCCATCTGGACATGGTCCTGGGCAACTGGCTGTAGGTGGCCCTGCTTGAGAAAGGGCGGTTGGACAAGATGACATCCAGAGGCCCTTTCCAAACTTAACCATTCTGTGATTCTGTAAAGAAGACAGCTGTTACCTTTCTCATGAAATAAAAGTTTTGTATTTCCCCCACACACCTTGGTTCTACCATTCACAGAACCATTTTTTATGCTACTTTTAATTCATTTTTACTCTACAATTTTCTGAATTTATTTTTGCTCTTTCCATTTACCATCTTTGATAAAACTTTGTGCCTGTTTTTAGATGTCATCTCTCCAAGGCACTGACATATCAAGACCACTGTACCTACCTAGATAAATCTCTTGCTGCGCTCTCTATTTTTCTCTTTTAGTGACTGCCAATATACAGATATTTCTTTGCTCCTTAAAATATGTCTATACTAGTACATAAATAGTGCCCAAAAATAGTGATAGTCACTGAGACGGAATGTTGTGACGTGTCCCCTAACACTGTTGATACTTACCTCCCAAGGGAAGGTGCTAATTAGAGTAGGGCAAAGCAGTGCCCAGCGACACTGCTGCCTCTGTCTATAACTTTTACCTTTCTTCCTATCACTTTCCCAGGTCGTTCTGGGCTGTAATTTTCCCTTTCTAAGAGTTTTCTGGGTACAAAAGATACTCCATTGTGATCAGATCTTCTCCTTATGCACGTCTGTTACTGGTCACGAAAAGTCGCCTGCACCTCCTTCCTCTGTGAGAAACATCAGCTGCGACAAGAGGAAGTCTTGGTACCTGAATGGCCAAAGGGAAAAGCAATAGGCCTGCCTCTTAACTCTTCCTGGACTTCAGAGCAAGTATATATAGGTACATCCTCCAATCATCCTCCTTTGTGGAATATGAAACCATGGTCAGGAAAGCTAAAGCTTTCTCCCAGTGTTATTTACAGCATCATGCCTTTCTCTCTTGTCTCTGTACCTGCGCACAGCATTTTTTGGAAAGAATCCTTCTGTGTTTCACGTCCCTCAAAAAAGAACATAAAGCTTTGTAAGTATGATCTGCCCAGCATTATCCCTGGAGCTTGAGTGCTGAGAATGGGGCTTTGGTCAAAGCCTAAGCAGCCCTTCAATAAAATTTTGTTGTCAGACAGGTTTTGAGGGACCCATCAAACTGTCAGCAACCAAGGCAAGGACACACCATCCTCTTGAACAGACAGGTTGTCTTGGATAGATATGTGACTGTCCAAACTGAAGAGCAGTACGCAGTCCCCTTTAACCGTATCTTTGTGGCCTCTTGGACAAATGTCCCGGGAATCTCGGAAGCTGGAGATGGCATGCCGCAGAGGCCTTGCAGATTCACACTCTTCATAATGTGCGGTTTTTCAAAAATTCTCTGTTGTTACCATTAACCATTTTTCCATTTCTCTGATTGATTGAATCTGGTAACAGCTCTGTGTCTTCAAAGGTCTTTTCTTTCCTGCCTTAGCTTAAGCTTTCCAAGGACACTTATTCAGCGTTCCCTGTTTAACTCTCCCACTTTTGTTTAGGTGGTTCAAACCACACAATAGCAGTTGTTGTCTTCATTATTATGCTGTTTAATCCAAGGTTATTTATGCTGTTTGTCGTGCCAGCTACAGGCTCTTTGGCATGTGTTGGATTTAACTCTATATGTATAGTTCACTGTCCCTCCCTTTTTAAGAGAGAAAAAGGTAAATGGGTGTCTCCAGCCACTTTTCACCTCTTCCTGCTTCAGAATATAACGATGGTGACTTTTTTAGTGAAGAGTGTGCACTCTTGGGATCTGGACTGGCATGATCAATATTCTCTTACCTCAGACACTGACACGCTCCCAAATGTTGGAGACATTTAGCCACTCTCTGAATTCTTGGTTTCAAGAATCCTTTTCTTGCACACTTTTCCCAAGAGTCTCACACAATTTATTTCAGGTTTTCAGCATCATGCACTCAATTTGCTGAATATCTCATCGGCAGCATTAGGGATAGAGAGGGAACAGTGATGAAGACTGGATGCAGTGGCATTTTGCATTGGATCCCCAGAGATCACAGAACAAAACAGTAGAACAGCTGGTACAGATTTAGAATGTTTTGGTAAGCAGGAGTTTGCCAAAGAAGAGCAGTGCGTGGTATAAATCAGAATTGGTATTTTCTTGACAAAGCAACAAAAACCCTCCTTCAGAACCTTAAGTAAGATTTAGGTGAATTTGAAATCTTCTTTGGGGCATCTCAGATAACCTAGGTCATCTAAAATGACTCTAGGTATTTGTATTTATGTTCTTGGATTGTTTCTGGAATGATTTACTAACGTTGGGTTGGCCCTTGGGCTTTCCTGTCGCCCTTGTGCAGTGCTCTACCACCTGTGGAATAGGGGCTTTCTGGAGACATGTGGAATGCAGCAGCAGGAACACATCTCACTGTCAGCACACAAAGAAGCCTGATCCTGCAAGAAAATGTTATCTCCGCCCATGCGCTAGCTGGAAAACAGGAAATTGGAGCAAGGTAACTTCATTCATAGCTGTGTGTGAACAGTAAACTTGCTAACTGGAAAGAGTAGGGAGTTCTAAATACTTCATTTTTACAATAATTATTTACTCAGTGAATGCATACATGATTTCCAGTTGACCATTTAGCACTAATTGACTAATTTCCTGACTAAGTTATTTCTGGAAACGCATCTGCTGTGAATTTTGTTCTTCCTGTGGGGCGGTCATGCTCATTAACTCTTGCATCTAGAGCTAAAGCAGGGCTCACCATCCATATTCTGTGGAGATCCTATGGCAAAGCTCTATATATTTGCACGTGGCTTCTTTTTGATCTCCGCCTCCAGAGGCTTATCCTAATTTTAAAAAGCAGGTGGGAGTTTCGGAGAGTGACTTGGCATGTTCCTGTTCACCATTGCCAGTGTTTATTCATCTCTTACATGACGTGGTCTGTTCCCCATTCATGTAATCTCTTTAAGTTTTACATTACAAAAGCTAAAGAAAAAGTGTATTGGGGACAAAGCCTGTTATGTCTGGGGTCTTACTTGGTCCGTGTTATGTACACAAGCAAGACACAGAAGAGTGTCCAAGGTGTTAAGTGGAACCCAATAAATTGAGTTCTTTTCTGGTATTGTAAGATGTGTGATGAACACCTGTAAGGACTTTGGTGGCTACTTGAAACTTGTTACGTTTTGTCTTCATGCTGTCTAAAATGGGGGTTTCAAAAAGTGAGTTATTTTTAAAGACTCAAAAGAGAAAAACTGCAAAATTCTATTTGAAATAATGTTGTTTTAATAAAGAAAAAGATAGATCTCTCAAACTTTCTTAATATGTGTCATATTTACAGACAATGTTGTTACCACTGGATTAGAGGGCAGAGTCATACAAGGAAGAGTCTGCAGAAAAGGTTATAGTTACAAAACCTGCATTATATTATTGAGATCTTTGACATAGAATTGATTTGTACATGAAATACATGCCTGTTTAGAAAGTCCAGGCAAGGCCAAGGCATTACATAACCACATTTAAGCCTTCAAAATTAATTTAAAATGATACATAGATATTCTGCAGTCCCAGTTGCGGTAGGGCATATTTCACCTTCACTTTTTCTTCATAAATGTTATTGCTCTTGCAACAAGTAGATGACAGTTATGTCACAGAAAGTAGCTAGAAATCAGGTTTAATGATAAAATATTATGGGAAACAAATGTTTTAAAGTGCCAGTCCAATTGTGAGGTCAGTTTGAGACAAAGGGCTTTTCCTAGCAGATTTCTGTTGTGTTAGCTACCCTTATTTTCCAGCAATTGAACTATACAAACCTAATTACAATTTCATACATAAAAATGGCTATTTTTCTTTGCTTTTGCAAGGGCAATTGTTTTTCTTATTACTCGTTTTAACATTTTTAAGGCACATTAGCACAGCAAGATGGCTGTATTTCCCTGCTAGTGTAGTAAAGCTTTCTCTGTTCCTTTATTCTCATCTAATTCTTACCTTCCCCTAAAATAAAGGTGCTTCAGACTACATCTTACAGTCTGAGTTTAATACCAAATGTAATTTTACGTATTTGGGGGCTGTGTGTACTCAGTTTCTTGCCCAGTCACTTCTGTCCATTGTTTCTATCCAGAGGGACAGAAACTTCTGTGAACAAGAGTGTGGACTCCCCCTTCATCTGTCCTTCAGCTCCCAGGGGAAGTATTATATTTAGATTCCTTGTTCAACTGAAGAATGCTTATTTATGCAAAGGAGAACAGCACCAGTTGTTATATTGCGTCACGAAACCTGATCCGAGGTTATTCAGTGGTTTAGGCAGAACTTGCTGTAATTCTGGATGAAGACAAAATAATTAAACATATATTTGTCCTTATCCTTGGGGTAGCAAATTTATTTCATCCTCAGGAGCAGGATAGGTCCTGGGCTTTGGTATGTGGGGATAGAACCTGGTGCTGCTACCTGAGGCCTTGGAGCAAGCTCTGGGGAGAAAGAGGAGGCTGGAAGGGGTCGCAGGGCCCACCAGTAGTGCTCCAAGCTGAGAAGCGATTTCACGGGCTGTGAGTGAGGCTCAGGGTGTTTCCTCTCTCCCATTCTCTCACGCCCAGGCTTCTCCTGGCATATGGATCCTCCTGGTGCCATGGAGGAACGAGGCGGGTGAGGGTGGGAGCTGCTAATGTGGGATGAGTCCAACATCTCCCAGTGGTATCAGCAGCAACTCCAGTCTATGGGCTAAGATGAGGGGCAGTTTTGCCAGCCTGAGCAATCCTCTGCCATGGACACCTGCCTCATCATGGCTGAACGAGAAATCAACTCACGCAACTGTGCCTCTTTCTTCCCTCTCTCCCTCAGAAACAAGTAAAGAATCAACAATTTCCCTGCATATAGGATTTGCTTTTTGTATTTATTGCATTATGAGTCTTTCACTACGACGTCTTTTGAAATAGCTGGCAAGATTTCCTAATTAGATATACCTCTGTGTTATTAATGGATATTCCAGTAAAGAAAGGGAAATATTTATATGGCGTGTTCTGATTTGCTGTGATGAAAACTGCAGCTTTTAAGCCTAGCAACAGGTTGTTGTTAGGGTAACCTGGAAGTTTCTTCGGTGAGTCAGAATGCTCAAAGCTCAGGCCTCTCCTCCTCCTCCTCTGCAGCCGGGCAGGGAACAGCCCCTCGGCAGAGCATCGTTTGGAGATGTGCCCCTTTCTGTTTTCTGTACAGTGCTCTGCTAACTGCAGCGGCGGTTTCAAGACCCGAGATGTTCACTGCACTGATGTTCGTGAAAAGCGACTTCTCAGGCCTTTTCATTGCCAATTACTCGGATATAAGCCACAACTCAACACTAGTTGTAACACGGAGCCGTGCTTGCAGTGGCGTGTGGAGCCCTGGAATGAGGTATTTTTCTCTAAAAGAAGCTTTGGGAATGAGCAGTTAGCTGTGAGTTAACAGCGACTGTTAGATCCCATGCTGTTAGGTAAACTTCTCCTCAAAGGAGGACATGCAGCTAGTATTACTTGGAGGCTCTACAGTTCCTTGTGTGTGGATACAGTGAAAATTATCACAGAGATTCGTAAGACTTCCCAAAAATCATTCCTAAGGTTGCATGCGATACAGAGGTAGAGCTGTCAGTTACCATACCGTGAAACAGAGAAGCAGATGGCTTGGAAGATTTGTTTTAGCTATCCTACTGGATCAGTAAATGTGATTCATTCAGACTGATCACTTTTGCTGCCATTTTAATGTTGCTTTCTCATTATGATTAATTTAGAATTTTCCTTTACATTTTTGTGCTGGAATGTTACGGGGCCAGAGACACAGGTCAGACATAAAATAAATGCGACTTTTGGGTCACTTTGTGATATAAATCTATGCCAACAAACTGTCATAGGCAGCCAGGCACGTATTTATGTCAGCTAAAGCATGTGGTCTGATTACAATTTCAGTGTTCGCTCCCACTAAAAGCAGCTTTGGAGAAAGCGGCACAATGTCTGCAGCACTGTGGACCTGATGCTTTTGTATTTCAAAGGAGGCGATCACATTGCTTCCTTACATACCATTGTCACAATGGCAGTGTGATACCTGCAATAATGAGGAGACCTGTATGCAGTATGTGGGTTTCCTGTCACAGCAGTCAGAAGAGGTTGAAAAATAAGAGTAGCCAAATGATTCTGCTCGTTTGCCACTTAAAATATCTTACAAAACCATTTGTCCAACCCTGGCAGTATTGTTCATGCTGAGGAAACTGGATAGAATTGGATTGAAAAGGTTCATTTATCAGCTGTCAGCTCTGGCCCTCTGTCCATAGGGATGCAAGTCCTCGTAGGACAGGAACAATGCATTATTCAAAGTATATCTTGTGCCTTTGGCACCTTATTTCATGTCAGAGTATGAAAATTTTGGTGTATTTCAAGGCTCTACTGCAGACCTAATGAATAATAGTAAAAAATCCGTAGGTAAGTAATAATAGAATATGGACAAAGGAATGTTTAAAAATAGCCTGGGTCACTGTCTTTGTATGACACTTTTATTGCCAAATAGTTAATTTATCGTATGCATTGGGGGAATTTTAATGTCCCCAGCTGCCTCATAAAAATGAGATGATGCATCGCATGAACTTTTAGTGTCTTCAGTAAATATGGCAGATTAATCCTGCAGACGTGTGACTTCCAATCTCATTCCTGTTGGGGAAGTTACTGTGGCTAATGGTGCTGCATGAGCAGTTCTGTGTTGCCTGTTTATGTTGCCATTTCTGCACTGTCCTATATTCCTTACATTAATGCATGTCAGGAGCAGCTTTATACCAAATGTTTTGAACCAATAATGGCTTCTTCCCTGTCCCTTTCCAAGCATACGATGAAATATATGTCTTAGTGCAGAGCTTTTCTTCACATCTGGACTGTAAGTAAGACGTGATATGCAAGATACCCTGTACATCTTTCTAAATTGCATGGGTCAGTGACATGCTTCTTGTTACCTGTGGCTCCACGTTTTTAAATTAAGAACATTTCCTACTGTCTTTGTGGTTTGTTTCTGGGTTCTCATCCATTGCGTACCTCTTTTGTTAGTGTTCGAGAACATGTGGTGGTGGCCAGCAAAAGCGACGTATCTACTGCCCAGAAGAAGGCTACTGTGACTGGACAAAAAGACCTAATGGCATTGCATCATGTAACAGGCAACCTTGTACAAAGTGGATTAACCAGGCATGGGGCCCGGTAGGATTCAGTTCATTTTTGGTTTATTTGTTGTGATGAGTTGGACATCTTTGGTCATATTACCCACTTTTCTGTTAATCTCATTGCCTACGGCAAATGTTGTTTTTTATGCACAGCTGGAGCTACCCAGGAAGATCTTTCAAAAACATTACCAGACATTTCAGAGGGAGCCCATCTCGTTTGCTTCAGGGGATAAACATTTGATGCTGCATTAGACGTTGTTGGATGGACAGCTGGTTTTATTTTTTCCTTTTCTAATAAAAAAGGAGTTACTATTAACATTCTTCCAGTAGCGATTTGAAATTTTCCACTGGAAGAGGCTACTGGGTAGTAAATTCAACCGTGTTCAGTTAGATGTAGAATAAGGTAACATATCGAGAGGATGACAGGACAGAGCATCTTTAGAGAGGGAGGGAGCAGTACGAATTGCTGATAGAAGTCCCTGTTACATGCCTAGCTGAATTCTTCTAAGTACAACCAGGCTGTTTGATCTGTCTGTGCTTCCAGAGCCTCTGCAGTCATTGTAATGTTTTACTGTTCAAGACTATTGCGCGGGAGGGGTGGGGGGTTGGGGGGGCGACCCTTTAAGTAAC
Organism: Dromas ardeola; assembly: GCA_013398915.1. Classification (NCBI taxonomy): domain Eukaryota; kingdom Metazoa; phylum Chordata; class Aves; order Charadriiformes; family Dromadidae; genus Dromas; species Dromas ardeola. The sequence continues at coordinate 18,562 of VYZM01009197.1, forward strand.
TTTGTGGAATATTGGATTTGCCCACGCAAACGGAAATTTTGGGTTTTGACCAATAGCCCTCTACTTTGGCTTCTGGAAATCTAATTGACAAATATGGGGTGTATTTTTGGGGAACCTTCCAGTGTCTGCAGTATATGTTTAGTTATAAAGAAACTGGTATATCTAATAAACTGTGCCCTCCAGTTTCCGTAATAAATCTACTCTTACATTACAAATAGTCCTCAAGCAGAAGAGAACATTGAAAGAACACCAAAAGCCAGGAGTCACAAATAAGAAAATAACGGAGAGTCATTTAACCCAGAAAATTTAATGAGTTGTTTTTGACATAAAGGCATTAGATGGGATATGAGTATAATGCAGAGTTAGTGTAACTCTAACACTTAAATGCTGAAGTGAAAATGTTGGGACATGCATAAAATAAGCAACTGAATACCAAAATGTATAGCAGCTATTGTAATGATTTATTAATCACATTTATTTTACTTTATAAAAAACCTATTTTAAACATTTATCTAGAGTTGCCACAAGAGTACCTAAGATCTTTTAGTGTACTTCACACCAGTAATATTGGGTCTTAGACAGAGATGTACATTAGAGAGAGGATAATTTGCAGAAAAATTAAGGAGGTACTAGTCCTGTCTTCATCTCTTGCGCTTCATTAGCTGGCTTTCTCTATCTGTTGTAGTATTTATCTTGCTGGCCACTATTTATCTGAAGAGAGAAATAATTTAAAATTAACTGGAGTTCTCAGACGCTCTGGGATGTCAGAAGAATTAAGTACATTTACAGAATAGTACAGAAAAATGTTCTTTTATGGCCATCTGTGTGCAGACAGAACAAGCAGCTGACAGTTTTTTTGTGGTCATAAAGAAAGGGTAACCACAGGGTAAATGTCACCAAAGAAAAAGCATTTCACTGAGCTTTTTTTTAAATTTTCAGCTTGGTCATTTCTAGACCTAACGTTGCAATTGGTTATTCATGTTTAGTTCAGATGCTGAGAAAACAGAGGAAACAAAAAATGTCAGTGCGCAGTCCTAATTTGGATTACTACTCTCTAACTTTGTAGGACTGGCATTTCAGGTCATCCTCACCGTCCTCTGTAGAAAACAGCCATCTCACCCTGGCTATACATTCCAAGATGTTGTATTTATACCGTTTACCCCTCCACTGTATCCTGCCAAATCTGTCCACGATGCCCCATGGAGGTGCCTGGATGAAGAATATAGTACATAAAGTACTTTAGTGTCATTGGTTCCGGATCATACGGCATTTTTAGCTTCCCATCACATTACAGCTCGAACACTGGAATGTTACGCAATTTCTATGTAAAAGACTTCTATATATGTTAAAATTACTCTCTTTCAGTGCACCGTTTCTTGTGGAGGGGGCATTCAGCGAAGAACTGTGAAGTGCATGAATACAGAAACTAATGAAACTGAAGATGACCGTATGTGTGTGAATAAACCCAAGCCCATCGAGTATCAGAAATGCAATCAGCAAGACTGTAGGAAAAGTACAGGTATGGCAATACACCTGCATCAGCCAGTTTCCAAAACACTTTCCATTTGTGCTGAGATTCTGTAAAAAATGGAAGCTGACCTGATTTATCAGCTTGTTGTGAATACTACAGGCTCAGTAATTATAGGTCAGACTAACCTGCTACTGCTTGTCAGCACTGTTGGCAGAATCCCGTTGTCACGTTCTCCAGTTCTGCTGGCCTTGTGTTGCCACAATGGGGAATGCAGTTCTGCAAGCATGCATCCTAATTTATGATGCCACAACTAAATGAATCAGTCGGCTTCTATTGACGTGTTTTAGGTAACTCACAGGCTGCTTTGAGGGCTGTGGAAAGACATGCTGTGGGTCCAAACAGATGCCATTTCTTAAGACAGATAGCCCTATGGAATATCAAATTCTGAACTGGGAGGGCAAGCAAGCAAAGCGGGAGAGACACTGTAATGTGTCTGGCAGGGAACCCAGATACAGTCTTGGCACTATGAATTCAGTGTCCCACAGGGTGAGACTGTCTCCAAAACGAAGCGGTGGAGAGAAGTCCTCTTGTGACTCAGGGTGTCCTGTACCTCTCTCCTTCAAGGCCCCAGGAGTCCAGTTGTGTAGATCGTTAATAGCCCAGCAAAGAAGTGGCGGGGAGGGAGGAAGCTTACAGAAGGCTGTCTGTAGCCTGAGTACTGCGGTATCCAGCAGCTACCCTCAGGTACGAGCAGCAACAGCTCAGAGTCCCCTCTGGAGGAACCTTCAAAGGCCTTTTGGAGATGGATTCTTCCCTCTTAGCAAGTCAGCAGTAAGGGTCCCATCTGGCAGTGAGACAAGAGGTTGACTCCTGAGGGCAGTGCAGATCTGGCATGCATTTGAGAGTGATCCATCACTCCTTCTGCTCTTCAAAGAGCTTTAGCACATGTATCGCCCTAGGGTTGAATTGGTCTGCATATCTCCCGTCTCTCTCATGTTCAGAACAACGGACTCAGATAAATACTACCTACACAGATTAGTAATAGTTATTTCTGTGAATAAAAGCTCAAGGTGGCAGTAAACATAAGAATGCCGTATTAGGTAGATCAGGGGTCCATGCAGCCCAATACTGCGTCTCCAGCAATGCATTAGAAGATGCTAGTGAGGGAGGATACAGGAGTTAAGTCCTTTCCTGTGATTCATTTCCATGGTATTCCTCCAGCATTCCCAACTAACATATTAGGACTATTAAAGGCACACCTTTCAGTACCTTTTAGTTTAAATCTATGGAACTTTTTCCATGAATATGTTGCATCACTTTTTGACCCTGCAATGCTGTCTGCTTCCACCCTCTCCTGTGGCAGCAAGTTCCAGAAGTTCACAGCCTGCTGTGAAAAGAAGTGCTTTTATCTGTTTTAAACTACCTTCATACTAGTTTCATCGAGTTTCCCTAACTCTGGTGCTGAGAGATGTGCTGAACAGCAGCCTTGCATTTGGCTAATCCACCACCTTTTGTAAACCTTGACTCTCCCCCAGCCATCTCTTCTCACAGCCAAGGACCCCCCATTTTGTCATATCTAACTAAATCTGACACATCTCAGTTTATTAAAGGTACAACAGACCTATCAGCATCGTAATACATGCAGTTCCAGTCCCTGCTGGAGAAACAGAAGCGTAGTCAAGCTGAACATGTAGTTGCACGTGCCTTGTACACGCTCCTCTGCCTGCCCTGTGTGGCTCTGCAGCACGCCGCCGGCCCATTGCGCTTCTCTTAAATGCACTATTACAAGAACGCAAAAGTACCAGGCTTGCAAATCATTGTTGCTAGGCTTTCTCTGGCGGTTCTTAAAAGCAGACACATTAAAGTGAAAAACACAGATGAACTATGTCTGCTGCAGAAGTACAGCCTCACTGCACAGTAATAAAAGACTGCTGTATTTTCCAAGACAGAAGGTCGTGTGAAGTTTAACAGGACCTGTTCACTTAAAAGTCCTAAAATTTCAGGGGGATCAAGCTGACCCCGTAATACAAAGGAAGAGAAAGCCATAGTAAGTAAGAGACTTAACAGGCATGCCTGTCTGGCACAAAGCATTGAAATTCTAGAAATACAGATAATTTGCCAGCAAAATATAGCTAATTCTTCTCATCTTCTCCACCACAGGACTACCCTGCAGCAAAGACCAGTTGTCGGCTCGCTTCTGCCAGAGGCTGAAAGGCATTGGCAAGTGTGTGCTGCCATCAATACAGACTCAGTGTTGCTTCACGTGTAGTCAGCCCCGAATTCGTAACAAAGCAAGATATTGGGATCAGCGAGGCCTCAAACAACAAAATTACACTAAATCTAGAAGAAAATCACCTCAAAACCAAGAAAACAACAACAAAGCTGCTCGGCACTAGCTGGTTTTAATCTAGTTGCTTTGAGTAGGGCTTCTGTTTACAGGTTTTATGTTTCTTCTTTTTTTTTCCTGGACCATCCAACGTAAATGAAAATCTGTGATCAAAACTGGGAAAACACATCCCTTAAGGTTATCAGTCCTAATTTACTGCTTCAAATGGTCTCTGTAATAGTCCAAAATTCATAACATAAGTTGCAATGTACCAGCAGCTAGTACTTCTTAGGCATGCATAGAGGCTAGAAACAAGCTTGCAATAATTTTTTTTTTTTTTTAAACGGATGTTTTACTTGTTCTTTCTTCCATCTCTTTTCCAAAACCCGCTTGAAACAACAGCGCCGTTTACTCAAGAGTGCTGAGTGAAGGCAGCTGATGGGGCAGCAGACACAGACCTGTGCTGTGGGCCAGATCCCTCTATGCTCACTCACTTTTCTGTTCTGGGAGTCAAGGTGAAGTAGCAGTGTTCCTCTAAATTGTTTGCTCGCTTCATAAATTTAAAAGCAGAGTTTTATAATAACTGATAGTGATACGCAGGCCAAATTGAAACATTGGCTTTTTCAAAAGAAAAAATGTTCATTTAGTACTTGATTGAACCTCTAAAGGATACCTCAGCAATAGCCTGTCCTGGCCAGTTTTCTTCTGCTACAAATGTCTTGCTGTAACCTGAAAACCCCACCAAATATGGGGTGTTAAGTTCCCAAATACGTTTTAAGCAACATTTCTTGGTACCATGGAAGCAAAGCTGTTTGCATCTGCCACCTTAATAGATAGATTGTAATTCACACTGGTGTTGAGGGATAGAGCTATCATTTAATCCAGTATCTCCTGGTGGAGCGTAAGCCCACATCCACATGAGTACTCTGTCACCTCACTCACAGCAAACTTTTCCTCCAGTGCAAATCCTTGATCTTAGTGAAGTTGAGGGCACCTGGGGCAGAAGCCTGAGACCCAGAGTGTCTGTGTACCTTTGGGCTTCAGGCGTTAGGAGAGCACTAGCCAAATAACATATCTGTTTTGCTATTCAAGAAAATGGCAGAACAAACTCTAGGTAGACTAGACTGGACTTTTGAAGCAAAGCTGGGCATTTTCAAAAGAGCTGGACAGAGTCTGATATTTAGATTCCTTTGAAATTCAGTAGGATTTGGACACCTTGGTTCATCATGCTCTTTTGAAAATCTCAGATTGACTCCCTAGCTACCTGACAATTTGAAATTGTAATACAAGGAAATGTCACATTTTATGCAGTATAGAGTGAGACACATAGCCATGAATCCAAGTGTCACTATGGTTACAGAGCTGTGACTAGCAATAGCCCTATTTCTAGACAGACCTTTATGCAAGTTAATAGAAATATTTGGCCTAGCTATAACATATTAACCTAATGATGGCCACAAGTCTAATTGTCCATTTTCATGGGTTTGTGACCTTTGGCTAAGGGCTTACTTCATCACTTGAAGTCTCTGGGAGTTCAGGCTATGCAGCATGGTAAGGTTAGATTTATTAACCTCTGTGGTGGCGATATAACCCCAGTTATAGGTGCTGATAAAACTTAAAATCCACTGTTAAAAATATGGTGCTACTGTAATAGATGTGGGGGATGACTTACAATGGTGCATGTGCATGCATGTGTGTACATAGCATACATGCACATACTCTTAAAATAATACAGGTCTCTGGTGTTGCTGGCCAATGCCAGACATAATGCTTTTTTAAGTTTTACGGTGTGCTTATGAGATCCTTCTGAGATCCTGAATGGCTGCTGACCCTTTGAGCAATAGAAATCTGGGCAGTTCTTATTCCACTGAACACAGAAATATTGAATCATGTGAAGCAGTGGAGGTGTCCCATCTGATTCAGGAAGCATTTTGTCAGGGCTTGGCCTCAGGCTGCGTTGTCTGGAGCAGAGCCTGTACTGCTACGTCCAAGGCAGTTCTCTGGTGGCCAAACAACCTAGACTGGTGGACAATGCAGGTGCTTCTGATGTTCCCAGAAGCACCTTCTAGGATTTGGGCAGGACAAAGTTAGATTCACTTCAGAGTCAGACTTCTCTGTGCTCAGAGGTACCTGCAATGTTTTATCCACAGAGGTCAGCCCAAGTGGTCCATCATGTATGTGGCCTAATGAGAAAGGAGCTGACCATGTGGATATGGTGCAGGTGGGAGGAAAAGTGCCTGGGAGGGTTGTCCCTTCCAGTGCTCCTTATGGCTAGTGTGGAATAAAACCATTTCTGGCTTCATTGTTTTCTTCAGGGAGCTGTAATTTCATTTGAAATGGATAAAAGTGAATAAATTATATTATGGACATTAATCAAAATAATGTTTCTACCCAGGGAAGCACAGTCATCGCTGTCGCTCAGCTTAAAACTTTAGGGAAAAGGCTGTGACCAGAACATGAACTGTTTTAATTGAGCAGTGCCACTGCTGTATTTTACACAGGTTCTTACATCGCACTCATTAGACTAATATCTCCTCTCTGGTAATAATAGGTGCAGTCATCTCTCCCATCCATTCAGCAAGATTCCTTTCTTATGACATAACTATTTTTAAGTAAAGGTGTATTTATGGTCCTAACCCACATGGTCACTATTCTCAAAACTGAATAGAGTATTAAGTGCAGAGGCGTAATATCATTATATTATCATACTAGCCTGAGACGCATCAGCTTCAACAGGTTGCTCAGGAAAAAAAAATGTGTATTTGGCACATTCACTGCTTTTTCTAACATTTCAAGGTTTAAAAAGCAAACTATGATGACGTATTTTTTTCAAGCTTCAATAAATGGCATTGCTTATGTCTGATGTCTCTGGTATTTTATGTTTCCAGTGCAAGAAGATTCATAAGATGGAATTCCAAGGTAAAAAAAGCTTGGATGGTATCTGTTCTATTCCAGGGGAATCCTCATCATTGAGTTATTTTGATGCTTAACATTCCAACATAAAAGAGATCATTAAAAAGGGTGAGGCAAAAAGTAGCCATATAAAGCATGCTGCTAAGTAAAATTATACATTAATAGGCTTAGATATTTCCTATGTATTAGATGACATATTACCACTTCTAGTCCCAGCAGGTGTACTTTAGCTCCTTGGCAGCAGGTGTGTGCGTGTCTACTGTGGGATATCTTTGTTTTCCTGAAGAGTTGTATACAATATGATCGTGCCCGCTCCCCCAGCCCCCCAGCCTCCGGAATCTTTTCAATACTCAAGTTTTGCAAGAACTGCTGATGCTGATGCCCAGAAACTTAACCACACTAACCCAGTTCCTTGATGTGCCAGCCCAGGAGCACAGGCACCGCAGTCAGGCCTATATGCTTGGGTGGCGAGCACCATCACTTTGCACTCACTGACCAAACTCCACCCGTGCATCCATCTGTGGGTTCAGCCTCGTAACACCCTACCTACATTGCAGGAAGTTGCTCCTTCTGACTTCACAAAGCAAGTGTGGATCTCCAGCCCACATCCCTGCACAGGCGCTCTAAGGGAGAGGAACGGATTGAATTGAGAAAGGAGTTGAAGCTCCTCCAACTTTGCAAAGGCTCATTAGGCACTCACTGGGTGACTTGCTGCACAGCACACAGCCTGATGAGCAGTTTCTGCTGTGCTGTGCAGCGTGGCTCGCTGTGCTGCTTTGGCCTGGAGGTGGAGGTCTCTTCTCCCAGGCAACAAAGCGATAGGACAAGAGGAAACAGCCTCAAGTAGCGCCAGGGGAGGTTTAGGATGGATATTAGAAACAAATTTCTTCACTGAAAGGGTTATCAAACACTGGAACAGGCTGCCCAGGGAAGTCATGGAATCTCCACCCCTGGAGGTATTTAAAAGACAGGTAGACATGGTGCTGAGGGACATGGCTTAGTGGTGGTTTCGGCACTGTTAGGTTAATGATTGGACTTGATGACCTTAAAGGTCCCTTCCAACCTAGACAATTCTTTGATTCTGTCATTCTAACATGGTCCTCGGCAGCTGTCCTCATCTGGATTCAGTGATTCAGTGGCCTTGGCTGGGGGCTGAGACATGACGTATCCCTTCTCCTTATATTGGCTGGAGAACAGCACTTTTGAGGCTCATGAAGGCTGATCAGTCAAAGAGTTCTCCCCCAAAGCCTGGTCTGTGAGAGGCCACGGTCTGACTTCCCTCCAGATACAAAAGGGAAGGGGTTGAACACAGCTTCCTAATTAATAGGCCAATATAGCGCTCAAGGCATTTAGCAAAGGAAGTGGTGCTAAGAGCCAGCTCTTACTACGCCATAAAGGCAGAACAAAAACCTGAATTCGCGCTCGTTTAGCACAAAGTCTCAGTAAATGAAAGAAAAGGTGAATCTTGGATTTTAAACCCTTCAGGGTTGTCTTGGATTTGCGTAAATACTATCTGCTAGCAAAAAGAGAACGTGCTTCATGTGTAGAGGCTGGGGGAAGCTGGAAGCAAGAAAGGGCTCTGTGTGGGGTCAAGCCAGTTCCTTGCAAACGAGGAGAGGAGTCCGGGGCAGGTGAAGGTGACTGTACGTGGGAGCATTTCAAGGCAGCGCACGGCTGTACTGCAGCAGTAACCCGTGGGATGTGAACAGCCGCCCAGCGCTGCCCTCTCCTAACACCAGGTCTGCGGTCCTGCCTGCCGGACCGCCTGGGCAAAGGGCACGGGTGTTTACTGTAGTGCTGGTGTTAGGGGAGATTCCCACCGGGAATGCTGGCGTGCTGGAGTGATGGAAAAATTGATGGGACACCACCATAAGGAAAGCTCCAGTGTGAGGGAAGCTGATTAATGAACTAGCAGAGAGGGAACGCTGTATTACAAACCCGTGAGGACTCTTTGTGAATGGGAGTGCGGTGAATTTTCAAGTTCCCCACATGCTTATTTAAACAGATGGCAGGCACGGAGAGACTGTTCTCTGTGTATTCTCCTGCATCTGTTATCTATTTCATACAATAGCTGAACTAATGAAGCTGGAGATTAAATTACCTCTTATCCACTGTGTTCACTTGGAAGTGTATTATTTGGTTGTTTGGCTCTGGAAGTAAAAATATATTGTCATGTTATAATATATGGGAGCCTGAATCAGACTCATAACAAGTGCTGGCTTACAAAATTACTGTCCTTTGCTGCAACGCCTGCTATCTGAAAGCTAATTGAATGGCATTTTTCTCCAGAGGAAAACTGCAGATTCTTTTCTACCCGTCCCTAGCCCTAGCCTTCATGGGACACAGCCCTGGCCCTGGCAGTCAAAGCAAGTCACTGGAGTAATGAACGCGCTGAGAGACCAGTGAGATTCTGTCACCAGCGGTGCCAGACCCCGCTCCCGGCACCCATGGACCTCAATGAAAAGGGACTGACTTTACTCCTCCTGCCCATCTGATGAGCTGTCGAGCCCCGCTGGTCTTGGCTTCACAGCCACGCAAAACTAAAGGTATTGCACCTGAGCTGAGGGGAGGCCATGAGCATCCTCAGGGCCCAGGATGAAGCAGGAGTTGGCTTACAGCAGACGTCCCCCCTGTTAGCAAGGGCTCCCTGCATGTGACCTGGAAGCTGACAGCTCCAGGTTGCTCCCGGGTCACTCCACTTCCAAGCGTGTGTTTAGGCAAGGTGGCAGAGGGGATGTTGCAGCAGACAGATCCTGATGGAGTTAATGGGAGAAGAAATGGGTCTTGGTAATTATTGTAGTTACATGGTTAACTAACTTGATTTTGGCTGAGGCTTCCTGCTGGCTCCTGCTCCCCTCCCAAAGAGACACGTGGTGGGATTGATGAGGGTACTCTCATTTGTATGGGGACCCTACTGGGAGCAGGCAGTGCTGGTGTAAAACCCGAGCAAGGGTGCTGGGGCTTCTGGTCTGCTGTTCTTTCACCTCTTCAACACCCACTCAGGCTCAGCGTCAGTCCATTTGACCTGCATTCACCCTCCGAATGGGAAATGTGACTTTCACCCCTTGTAGGACTCACGGTATCCAAAAGAGTGGTGAGATGGGGAACTCAAAACCATTATCTGCCGAGCTCAGCAAATCCTTTGAGCAACCCGTGTCTCTGGGTTCACTGTCTGCTGTTGTTACAAGCATGTGAGGACGCAAGAAGTGTCCTGCCAAGATGAAGGAAGCTTTTCCTGGGGAGCTTTTATACTGCTGCTGTGACTGCCATGGCCATGACCCTCATTGGTTCTGGAATTGCAGAAAGGTAGTCAAGACTGGAGCTGAGAATTTCCGTCCACTACAGCCCATCACCCTTGCCCGAGATGCAGAATGAGTTCGTCTGTGTAAGTGTGAAGTTTTTGTTAAGCAGCAAGGGGGACAAACTATGCTAAAAGTTGAGTTGCTGAGCAGTGGAGAATTGGGAGTGTTTGAAACCTTTTGCATATTATGTCAGGTTCCATGAGAAATCATGACTGATGTCAAAAGTGATAATTCTGGTATTTCTGAAGTGAAGTGTTTCTGTTGGGGAATGTAGGTGGGTGCTGTTCACAGGACAGAAACTGTATTGGCTGGTTCATCCATCAGCTGCCACTTGCCTGGAGCTCTCATTTGGATCAGGTACCTAGCTGCAGCGTGGTGTGAGTGCCCTGCGTGCAGGTTTGTGCTGGACGCCAGAGCGTTCCCTTTCCAGTCTTTCCTCTTGACAGAGTTTTCCACTATACAGTGACAATTTTGTCAGCACAGACAGTGTAATGTGATATTTCAGGCCATCAGCTGAGAGCAAGGAGCAGTCCCCTCTCCAGCACAGAGGGAAACATCTGATTCATCTTGAACCTAGGTGGTCTTTTTTTTTTTTTAAATAAATGATCAGTCAGCTGAGAAAGAAACATACTCAGAAAAGCTGTTTTCTGGAGGCCAGACACATTGTGTTGGTTTTATACAGGAAATCTCCTGAGCACAAAGCCGAAAGTTGATGGTTTCACCAAGTGTGTTTTACTAGCCAACAGTGAAGGCAAGTTGACGCTGAATTGGCCCCGTAAGCAATTACCAGCAGCCCCAAAGAGATTTATAGGGTTTGTCTGACTGACTCCACTTGTTTCTGCACACAGAGGGCTCTCATGTGCTTAAGCCTGAAGACCTTTTATAGGGGAAACAATAAAATAAGTCTCTGAGGAAAGAACATTGTGTGTCTCTGCCGTAGCCCATGCCACCTCTCCCTCTCGGATGGGAGTTGCCTGCTGAGATGAAAATACACCGTATATGGAACACAAAATCTCCTGTAGATTAGTGCTACACAGGCACCGGGTTTCTTTCTCCTCTTTCATTGTCTTTATTTATTGGTTTCCTTTACATTTGGTGAATGACTGTAAATATTTACCCTGGATTACTGAATTAAGTTTGCTGGTAAGAAGAGTGTTGCGTCCTTGACAGTACTTGTTCTGATCAAAGGAAATGTTCTTCATTTGAGCTATGTGGGGGTTGTGTCCCAGTAAAACCAAGACATCTTCTTGTTTGCTCAGGAGTTGGGCTGCTAGGATGACTGAAACTCCTGATTAACCTCATGTTTCATTACTACACGTTTCCAAGCTTTTTGCCTTTTGCTAGCTGCCGTTCGTGTATCTTCTGCTTCCAACCTCAGGACTGTGCTCTTTCAGTGCCAGGAATTGGTGCAGCCCCCATTAGAAGTCTGTTCCACAGATAGGTGCTTGCAAACTTGGGTCAAATCACCTCTCTGCCTTCCCTTAAATGAAATAAATACACTGAGTTTCTCCAGTTACTCCAAGGCGTGTGTCATGGACGGTTTTTTTCTGTTCTGTTTTTGAACCCTTAAAAATTTAACTTTGCAAGTGCAGACACATAAACTTGCTACAGTATTGCAAATCTGGTCTTGTCACTGCACGCAGCATTAGTATTTTTGATTTATTCAGGGTTAAATTTTACTTATTGCAGCCCTAGCATTAGGTTATAAACCTAAATTCAGTTGCCATTACCATCCTGCAGTTTGCCAATATCATGAACTTCAGCATACAGCCCCCCTCTTCTGTGTGACCTCTCATCTTTGCTTTTAGTTTTTCTTTGTTTATGAAAGCAGATCTTTAAATTCCACCGACTTTAGCAAGTGACCCAGTTCACCCTGTCTAACCAATCTCCCTCATTTACTGTCTCGGCAATTTTTGTGTCATCTGCAAATATTCTCAGCGCTGATTTTCTGTTTTCTTCCGAATCACCAATAAAGATATTCAATCCCTCTATAGGTAATAAAGATATTCAATCCCTCTATAGGAATGAAAGTGCTTGGTTGGTATTTCCCTTGTATATTATTTTTATGATGAATTCTGAATGTGCTTGTGTTTAACATAGTGGTAGTTTATACAATCAAAATACTACATGGGGCAGAACGAATTTTTTCACAGATACCTTTTGTCCAGCCCAAACAAGCGTGTTGTCTGTTGGAGGGAAGCTGTGTTAGAGTTGTGGCTTTTACTAGGTTGGTTCTTGTCAAACCAGCCTAGTAAAAGCCACAGCCCTAACCTTTGGTTTACTGAAGTTTCAGCCTCAAGGCACGCTCAGAACATGCTCAACAACAGCTTTGAAATGTCTTTGATCTCATCGAGAACCATTGAGACATCTTGGGGGCGGCTGGCCGGTTGCCGTCTTAAGCATCCAACATGCTAAGAAAGCAAAATAAGAGAATTGTAGAGGAGATCCCTTGCATGGCATGCTTCTCTATTGCCTTCTGATACTTCTAATTATGCATTTGAAATCATAGGAATTTTGAAAATGTAAGCAGCTGCTGTTCCAACCAGCTGCAGACCAGCACATGAGAAGAGCAAGACCCCAGGAATTCGTTACAGCAGGGAAAAAACTCCAGCCGGCTTCTCTTCACACTAATGGCTGTTGCGCTGACTGTAGAGCTTCAACTTAGAGGTGTTCCTCGGGCATCCCCTGAAGCTGTCTGCCGGGAGCTTGCAGGCCCAGTGTTCACAGCTGGGTGAAGCCTGGCTGTGGAAGCAACTGAACTTTATGGTACTGACGCGTCCCCAGAGGTGACACACCATGTTTCTGTAGACCGTGCGCTGAGACACAGCAGAAAAAGGTCTCTTGCTTCTGATGTGTGGCAGCAGCAACAGGGACCAGCAGGGAGTTGTGTGGGCTTGCTGTTTTTCTGGATCCAGGCAGGAGCACTGTCTCCTTGCAGAGCCCAGGCTGAGCAACCCTTCAACACATCTGAGGGGGTGATGATGTGGGAGATCCTGGTTTTGAAAGCCTTCCTGAGCCAATGCCTCTATGTGCCTGAAGATTTGATCAGCAGGGGAGCCTGCAGCGGGAGATGCTGTGCTCCAGGCTCATGTTGGGAAAGGTGCCTCCCAACCCCAGGCTGCCACCTTGGTGCACATGGGTATTAATCCAGAGCTTTCCTGCTCTTCCCCATTGGTTGGCCATGGCCCCTACAGAATAAAACTAAATGGAGGAAGGAAGGCTGGCATGGGAGCTGGCTGTCCTTATCACTGGTTTAATTGAGCAAATAGTCCTAAAGATCTCTATAGCTGAAGCCAGGAACAGAGCTGCTTTTGATCTGAGGAGACTAGTCTTGTCTTGCTCAGTGACAGCTTAGAAGGGAAAGTATATTGTTTTATAAGCAGACACAGCTACTGCTGGTTTGGAGGGGAAAGAAGGTGGCAACTTGGAGTGCCAGAAATTTGTGAGAGGAGGCAGTTGACAGCGACCCTGTTACAAATCCAGATGCTCTTTGGACCTGCTTGTCTGTGTAGTGCTGAGCTGTGATCCCTACGGATGGATCCCAAAAGCACAGCCATAGGTTTGGAGTCAGGCAAAATGCCCATGGACAACTCCAAAGCAGTGGTAATTATTGATGACTGGTAAAATGAAGTCAAAATGTATGCAATTTTCATAAGAGAAGGAATTTCATTGTTGCAGTGAAGGACTTGCCACTTTCCCCGTGTGCTACCACTGTGTAAGCTTGTGAACAAGGAATAATTTGCCTCTGAATTGACAATTTTGGGAATGCTTATCTTTGCTTTGAGCTCACTCTCTGTTTAGCCGTCTTATGACTGAAAATGTCACCTTCTATATGAGATAATATCGGATATTATTTCAAAGTCAACGGTTTCTAGCTTATAAAGTAACAGCTGGACTCTGAATCTCTAGACAGTTCAGAACTGGAGCTGGTCAGGAGTTTTTTAATGGATAAAAAGAGACTTCACTGGAGATATTTTGTTCAACTGTGAGAAGCTCAGAATTCATTTTTAAACTGACATATTTTAGAATAAATGACATATTATTAAAGTGATTTTTTTTTCCATGGGGGAAAAAAAAAAAGAAGAATATTGCCATAGCTAACATCTTCCTTTCAAAGTAAAGTCTTGGCAAAGTTGTAGTTGTTAGCGGAAAGCTGACGAGCAATCAAAACCTTGACCCGTGTCTATTTGTTTGACCCTGTGTGCACTCCTAGCAACTACTGAGAAATAACACTTAACATGTTTCTGAAATGATGGTGTTAACTCTGATGTCCTGTCTAATTTCCTTTCTGTGCCTACATTTCCCCCCCATAAAGATTGGAGGAATACTGCATAGTAACTGATGACCTGTGCTATCATTTATTATTGTTGTTCTCTAAATAGCCTTTATGTGCTATAGGTTTTATGGCACTGGGTGTTATTTATTAACATGCGCAACTTCATATCATGATTCATATGAAATTGCTATCTCTGTGATCTATAAAGAGTCCTAAAATGATGCATTGAATAAAATTTCTACCTCAAATACCAAGTTGTGCAACTTTGAAGAGGCAGCTGAATGAAACTGAACAGCAATTCCTAAGATTTTCTTCAGCAGAAGCTTGCCCTTTCCCCATTTTTTAAGTGAGAAACAAAACCGTAATTGCTTTACAACGTATTTTTTCTTGAAATTCAGTCCATCTTCACAACAAAGCTTTGCAAAGCTTTGGATAATTTTGAATGAAGCTTCAGATGTTCAGCTAAGTATCCCTGGAATGACTGTAGGTTCACAATTCGAAAACTGCTCTGGTAACAGTGCAGTGTTTTTTTCTGACAAACGTCTGTGTGTGCATCCTTTCACAATATCCTTTTCAGTCTCCACCTCAACTCTTCTAGCCACCTGCTACTTTCCATCGCATCTGGAGCAACGTGTGTGATTTCTCCCTAATAAACTTCCTTCATCATCTTTGTGGCCCTTCACGGGACTCTCTCCTGTATGTCCATGTCTCTTCCACTGGGCAGCCCAGCACTGGACCCAGCACTCCAGATGTGTCTCACCAGGCTGAGCAGAGGGGAAGGGTCACCCCCCTTGATCTGCTGGCAATGCTCTGCCTAATGGAGCCCAGGATGCTGTGGGCTGCCTTTGCTGCGAGGGCACATTGCTGGCTCATGTTCACCTTGTCCACCAGCACCCGCAGACAGCTGTCCAGTCAATAGGCCCCCAGCCTGTACTGGTGCTGGGGGTTATCTGTCCCCAGGTGTAGGACTTTGCATTTCTCTTTGTTGAGCTGCCTGAGGTTCCTGTCAGCCCGTTTCTCCAGCCCAGTGAGGTCCCTCTGAATGGTGGCACAACCCTCTGGTGTATCAGCCACTCCTCCCAGTGCAAACCCACTGAGCTTGCACTCTGCCCCGTTGTCCAGGTCATTAATGAAGACGTTAAACAGTACTGGCGCCATTATCAGCCCCAGGGTACTCCACTAGTCACTGCCCTCCAGCTGGACTTCGTGCTGCTAATCACAACCCTTTTAGCCTGACAGTTCAGCCGCTTTTCAGTCTACTTCATACCCACTTATCTAGTCCATACTCCGTCAATTTGTCAATAAGGATGTTACGGATGTCAGTATCAGAAGCCCTACTAAAGGTGAGATAGACAGCAGCTAGGTATTCAGGTAGGTTAATTCAAAACACAGTTTTGCTTGACTGATGGTAGCCCAGCAGACTTTGCCAGACTGCCTGGGGCAGTTAAAGATGTGCTGACGGTGCCCATGATTGCAACCCAAAGCAAAAAGTCTGTCTAAACCAAGCACAGACTAGAAACATATTCAGCAAGCTCAGCCCTTTACAGAGTGCAGGTAACTGAAACAAACAGTGTCTTTCTCGAGGAAATTCAGTCCTCAGTCTTCTCACTCCACGTTTACAAAAGGGTAACTGAGACCCAAATGTTATTTGCAGCTGAGGTGGAGAAAACAAAACCAGCCTGTCTTGCACTGAGTTGTATCTGAGGATGAAAACTACTGGGCTGCAGTACTTTAAAGAGATTTGTTTTTGTGAAATCCTTGTGTGCTGCCATGACAGCAGGTGAATCCTTGCTGAGGGCTCTGATGCTCCCCTCCCGCCTGGCGCCTCCCCGCCACCAGCTCTTCCCGCTTCCTGAGCAGCAATGGTTCTTGTCAAGTGTAAATGCCTTTGTTGTGGTGCTACAGAAATCCAACAATAATAAAGAGCTGTGGCAATAAAAATCTTCCCACCTCCGCGCTGAAGACTGAAAACTATTGGAGAGAGGGAAAAGTAAATTACTAGCTGTTGGGCGTTTGATGCTTTTGCCTTTTCAAGTGGATAATAGAGATCTTCCTGCACACTCCAGAGCTGTGTAACAACATCTTTGCTCACCCAGCTTCTGAAGTTGCTCTTAAGGAAAGCAGAAAGGAGAAAAAGCGTTGCTGATAAGTTACTGGGGAGAGGGATCAAGCCGTTGTGAGTAGCTCAAAGAGATCTCCCAGCCACCAAAGTTGGTGCCTAAACACTGCACAGGGTTGTCTAGAGAAATAACCCCAAACCGGGCTGTGAAGCCTCAGCACACATTCATCTAGAATTACGCTTTATCATGATGTTTGATGAAAACTGCCTGCTTGGTGGGTGTACCAGGGCTGAAAGCCCTGTTGATCAACTGCGGAGCAGAAGTAAACAGCGGGTTAGATTTTTCTGGTCTGTTTTTTCTGAACTTGGCTATCCATGATAGTTTATGAAGACTGTTGTATTCTGAAGAACTGAAGACATAACTGTTTAAAGGCACTGGTGGTATTTTGAGCACTGCATCAATAATGGCCCTGAAATACCATAAGCCAATGTAGAGCAGAGAAGGACTTGATTGATTTTTTTCCTTTTGCAGCTTTTGAAGCAGCACCTTGCTGGGCTCCTGGGGCTTGTATTGCCATCTGGGCAGTGTAGTCCTTGCGAGATTGCCCTTTCCTGCAGACCCTGCGGCAGAGCCAGTACAGTCTGAAGCAACCAGTGGCGTGGAGCTGTACGCAGTGGGTGACACAGACGGGGCTGGGTGGCAAACACCTGGTCAGCAGGTTTCCGGAGGAGGCAAAGGTTTGATGCTGCTGTCAGCCTTACCAGAGGTAACACAGGGCCCCAGAGCCTTGCTGAACTGAGCCTCAAAGGGGTACTGTGGATATCTACAAATGCCGTGCAGCTGCTGGGCCAGGGCAGCACTTCAGGGCTTGGGGGGAAAACCGTTCGAGATTTGGGGTGGAGGTGGTGCCACTGAGAACAGGGAGTCGCTGTCTTGACCCACAAACTAAATGCTACAGCACAGAGCGCTGCCGCAGGGACTCGCAGCGGGGCTTTTTACAGCCGCAATGTAAACAGCAAGATAAAAAGATAAAAAGTTTTGACCACATCTCTTTTTTTTAATGTGGCTCATGGCGCGGTTCACTTACTGCTCTGATGCGAAAGTCTGTGCCAGTGAGTACCGGCAGCTGCTAAAAATGAGCAGCGCAAGGAACAGCGATGCCCTTGTGCCGTGCCTGCTTGGTGCGCGCAGACCCTGCACACATACATACGCACACCTGCGTGGTTGCCCTTTCTCCTAACAAACGCAATCCAATTAAAAATGCTCCTTGGCAAGGCAAAGAGGAGCGGCAGCACGTGGTGGGGAGCAGAGCCCCAGTTTCCCAGCCTGGATGTCTGATTCTTGCAGGGTTTAGCAGAGTGACACTGGGCGACTCGCTGCGCCGCTCTGCACTCCTGGTGCCCCCTCTAATTAAATCGCCGGCTCCTCAGAGCAGAAGCTGCCTGCCTATAGCTTTGAACGATGAGGTTTTGATCTTGTTTGAGGTCCCTTGGCACTGCATTAATACTATTATATTAATCATATTATATGATTTACTGCCACATCACTGGGACAGTTTTTAAGAGGAATGAGCCTGCGATGAAGAGGCAGAGCTGAGGGTGGGAAGTTGAAACATCTAGTCTGGATTTCTGTTATCATTTTGAGTGGAGCATTTGTTCCTTCAACTGGCATAAAGCCCTGGCTTGCACAGGTTGGTCATCAGTAAACTACAATTTGTACAAATTCTCTTTGGATTGCTCCATTGCTGCTGTTACTTGTCTCTGACTGTGACACAGATAATCCATTTAAGCTCATGGTGCCACATTAGAAAAAAGGCTGCATAACAAAGGCGCTATCAATTACTGTTCACAAGCAAATGGTGTTCTCCCAGGGGTTTGAAGCTGAGCATGAAGGCCAATCACAACCTGGGCTGCATCAAAAGAAGTATGGCCAGCAGATTGAGAGGGGTGATTCTGCCCCTCTACTCTGCTCTCATGAGACCCCACCTGGGGTACTGCATCCAGCTCTGGAGCCCTCAGCACAAGAAGGACATGGACCTGTTGGAGCTGGTCCAGAGGAGGGCCGCCAAGATGATCAAAGGGCTGGCGCACCTTTGCTATGAAGACAGGCTGAGAGAGCTGGGGTTGTTCAGCCTGGAGAAGAGAAGGCTCCGGGGAGACCTTATAGCGGCCTTCCAGTACCTGAAGGGGGCCTACAGGAGAGATGGGGAGGGGCTGTCTGCAAGGGCATGTAGCGATAGGACAAGGGGCAATGGCTTTAAACTAGAGCAGGGCAGGTTTAGATTAGACATTAGGAAGAAGTTCTTTACAATGAGGGTGGTGAGACACTGGAACAGGTTGCCCAGAGAGGTGGTGGAGGCCCCATCCCTGGAGACACTCAAGGCCAGGCTGGATGAGGCTCTGAGCAACCTGATCTAGTTAAAGATGTCCCTGCTTCCTGCAGGGGGGTTGGATTACATGACCTTTAAAGCTGCCTTCCAGCCCAACACTTTCTAT
>VYZM01009198.1:3589-77099 GCA_013398915.1 Dromas ardeola
TTGAGGCAAATACACTTAAGCACGTTTTACCCTTGACACGAGTCTTGCATTACCTTAATAACAACAACGGCCGTGTCTGGGGCAGGGCAGCCCCAAATGTTGTGCTAAAAAGCTCTTTACAGCCTGCCAGACTCCTGTTCCCGCGGTGCCGCTCTATTTTTTGCTATAAACGGGTGCTTCAACAATTTCTCGCTTAAATAATTAGCCATGAGAGTAATACATATTAATAACTATAATACATGGGTTTTTTTAAACACTTATATTCATTCATAAGACCTCAAAGTGCTTTTTAAATGAGGTCAGCACAATTAACCCTATCGAACCGCTGCTGGGAAGAATTTCCAGACGCGCTCATAACTGCTGCTGTCACTGGGCATCAGCCGGGCAAATGGTCCTGTTTCTAACACCTTTAAGCCAAGGCTGGAACCAAAACCAACACAGCGGGAAGCCTCCATATTAGATAGGGCATTTGGTCACAGAAGCTGCTGCTGCCTTGAAGGGAAGAAGAAAACAGCTTGGAAGCATTTGGAAACTGCCCTGCTGTGGTTGAAATGGTTGGGGATCACTGAAGAGCTGAAACGAGGAGAAGCAGCAGTTGGCAAAAACTGGAAGAGGTAGCAGTGAGAAGGAGAGCTAAGTTTCTTAAGTAACATGTAGCTTAGAGAGCTGTCACAGTTTTTGAGATAGGCTCCTGCCCTTCCTTGGAGAAAACCATTCCCCGTGATCTGGAAGAGTGAGGGGACGAAAACCCTAAAAGAAGGCCTCCAATTTTAGAAATGTCTCTCCTCTCCATAATCCCTCCACTTTTATAACATTTTCCAGGTATGACATTATACAAACTGCGTAACTGACAAATCCTCCATTTGCATTAGATTTAAGTGGCTTCCCTCCCAGCACTCCTCACTGTTAAAAATACATTACAGAAATTACTATCCTGCCTCGGAAAATGTGTGATGACTCTGGTGTCTGTCGTTTATTTCTAAAACATTTTGGCACTTTTCCTGCCAGGTTGTCTTTTCCCTTCAGCTTCGAGTGAGGGAAGGGAAAGTGCAGGGTTAGGGCAAGATTTTTCGGTTTCCCTGGTTATTGCGTGTGTGCATCGTAGCCACGATGCCAGGCATGATGGGACCTAAATCTGAGCAGGAGCAGTGAAATCCTCAGGAGGAAAGGCAAATAGAAAGCACAGAGAAGCCACAGTTTGAACTGCCGTAAGAATGGACGTATCGCATCAGACCGAAGGCCCAGGATCTTGTTTTCCTACAGTGGCCAATATTTACAGAAAGATTGTCAGCAAACAGCAAGTGTAACGTGACCTTTCCTCTTGTGTGACCTTTCAGCTTCTGCAGAGGGGACAAATTCACCCGTGCTTTCACCTGCTTGCCACATGGGCTAAATTTGGCCCTCCGCATCCAAACAACCCTCCGATCTCCTTCACTTTTTTCTCCCGCAGGCCTCCGGCTGATGCTCCGGCACCATTTCTCAGAGGCTGCTCACACGGGGCATTTCTGAGCGTTAATCACGCCGCAGAGATCCCTTTTCCCTCTAATAAGAGCCCGGCTCAATCTGCAAGGAAAGGAGGGGAATCAATCTGCCTGATTGCCGTAGACCCTTCATTTTGCACTCCGCAGCCCCTCGCCAAGCGGAGCAGCAGCGGGGGAGTCTCCGCTCAGTTGCTCCCAGCAGGTGTCACTATGGAATGGGAAAATGCAATTCCAGGGTCGGGAAAGGAGCCCGGCTGCAGGCAGAGCATCGCCTGACACTGCCACGGAGGTAGCACTCCGCTACGTTCGGGAAACTTTCATAATTAGGTCTGAAGCCTAATTACGAAGGGTGCTGCTACCCTCTTTTCCCCCCCCTTTTTCCCTCTTCATCGCAGCAACCCTAATAACTGGTCGGAGGAGTTTTTCCGATTTTTTAAAACATTGGTTAGCAATGAATGAAGAGACACCCGTCTTCATGGATCACTACCCTGTGTAGTAACACAGCACAGTAACGTGTAAAGTTTCCAGAACTGTTGGTAATTACTGATAAGCCCAGTTCAGCTCTCAGTTACATACAAAGCTGGGTAAACAATGGGAGGAAAAAATTAATTAGAGCCCGTGTTTGCTAAAGCTGGCTAGCGATTCCATCTGATCACGTTTGTGCTCCTTTTATTCCCTTTGCACAAACATTTGGGTGGTCAGGTTTTGCTGGCACCTAGGTGTGCAGGAGGAGCTTTTGTCTCTGCAAATAGTACTTCTTTGCCAGGGCATGGGCCCTTCTGGCAAGTGGTTGCCCCGGCTCTGCCCTTGTGTTTGCAGCTGGGAAGGTGTTTGGAGGCCTGGAGAGGCAGAGGTTCAATGGTCACCTCTCCTAAGCAATACCGGGAATCTCCACAACAGCAAGAGTAACAAGGGAAGAGGGAAGAGAGGAAAACAAGGAATGGGAGACAGTGAGAAGGACACTAATCTGGAGACATTTCTCATGTGTTTTGACGTCAGAGTACTCCTGCACAGTTTGTCTTCTGTGACAGTAAGCACAGCCTACGTGAAGAGGCAGAGAGGAATTCAGCATCTCACAGAAAGCTTCTCTTCGGCATGCCCTGGACACACTGGTGACCCGAACACTGGGCTTGGCTTGGGTTGCCTTGCTTTCTGGGAAAACTGGGGTGGGCCCGGTTCTTATAATTTTGTCCCAGCCAAATGGTAAGGCTTGATGAGTGCTACATGGCAGCTTGAACACTGCATGGGCCGCTTGTGCCTCCCCAGTTCCTCATCAGGGACTTGGGCAACTTCTCTCTGTTCCAGGGGACTGAGGGTGTGAGAGGGCGTTGCCAGGGCTCTAAAAAGCATGTTCTCCTTCATGACTGATTGAACCCTCTCGCTATGGTATGTCTGATTTATTAATGTCAAAGTTAGCCTAGTCTTGAGAAGGTGGTCAGACCAGATGACCTCCAAATGTCCCTTCCAACTAAAATAATTCCATAATTCTGTAAATGTGGGGTCACGTTTCCTTAACCATGTCCTTGAGCAGAGCCCTTATGTTTTCTGCATGCCATTTACCAGTTTTATGCAGTGGCAATGCCTGCTTTTCCACTCTGCCTTTCTCAGAGATCAGGAAGACAAATGTGACATCTCCTCGACTGATTACAAATCTGATGTACATCTTTCCCTCTCCTTCAGCCTGGGAGGGACTCAGATAACTCTGCAGATGAGGACCATGCTTGGTCAAGGGTGAAGAGGGGAAGTGCTTCAGTGCCCTCAGCATCATCTCCTGCCATGCCCTGAAGTCCTCCCTCAGGGTCAGGGCCTCAGTGATTTCTTCAGATTCAGCTCCAAAGTGTAGAAACCAAGTCAGGCAATTATGGGAATGGCTTGATGTTTTGCTGGTAATGAACAGTTTGGTGAGACCTGGCATCTGCTTAGACTCATGATGTATTGCTCCTCTTGTGAAGAAATGCTTGGCAGATGGATCCATAAAATTCTGCCCTTAAGTGCACCCCTTTTATTGGTGGTGTTTGTGCCCTGGTGTGCAAAGCTGTGTTTTATGGGGTGCTGGGATAGGCTCAGATCAAAGCTAATGTGATTTACCTGTGATACTTTCAGCAAGAAGAGGAGTTCAAAAGATAGGAAATCATCTATGAAGACAATCAGGCTCTGCATATCCTTTTCTGTACTTCATACAGAGTTGGGACCACAAAAAGAAGGGTTCTGGGCAGAGGCCTAGTATCGCTCCCTCCCTTTTCCCACTAGCATGTTGGACAACATGCACCCCATCTAACTTAGCCTGTGGGGTCTGCCCTTGGCCTCCAGCCACAAGCATCTGCCCTGGCAGTGTGCTTCTAAAACAAACTCGGACTGCGTGGGTGTAATTAAATTCTCCCCTCTCCCTATTTGAGGTACCATTAGGAAAAAAATCATCCCTATGCTCTAATTTTTGTTTATTCTGAACGCAGTTGCTGGATGTAAGCCATTCTAATTAAACTGCAAACTTCTTTTGCAGAGAGCTCAGATGTTGCTGAAATCAATGTCAAGCGTTACACAAGTCTGTATCATTTGCACTGATCTTTCTAAACTCTGCTGGCATAGAGAAAAAACCCAAGACCCAAAACCAAAAGCAAGCCCCCAGATCTATTTACCGTTGCACTTCAGCTGTTCCCGGGGTCTCCATGGAATTTATAAAACCAGGAGCAGAGCCTGACGCAGGGTGTCAGCTGGCAAATGTGGGTGGTATTTGGGTGCCAGATAAAAATTCATTTAGAAATGCAGTGGAGGAGAAGAAAGCTTCCTTCAGATCCCAGGAGAGCCCTTGCAAATCAGGGTTCAAATTCGATGTCATGCAGTGAGCACATGCTCTGCAAGTTGTTCCCCACGTGTAGGTTACAGAGGTGATGCTACTTTAACCTACACAGTTGCAGCGGGTGTCTAGCAGAAGACCCTGAGACACTTTGCTAGTGGTGCAGGAGGGTCTGGGACATCAGCCAGCTGAGCTGCATACACTTGCTCATACTCAATTAGCAGGTTCAGGCTGTGTATGTAATCCACACTGCCTTCAGTGCCAAGCTGCCAGTTGCCCTCAGCAGCTAATAATAATATAGAACTGCAAAGTACAGTTAATTAAGTAGGTACAATTTATTCCATAGTATGTTCCCTACATACAAAATGGCGTGTAGTTTTCTGTTAGCAATGTAGGGTGTTGCTCCCAGAGTTGTCCCTTGTGGTCCTGGTCTCAGGTGCTGATTCCTTCTCATATGCTCTGTGCGGGACCGTGACTGACACCAAAAATTTGAAGTCTTCTTTTGGACTAGCGTCTTACTTGTCTTGGAGTCTGGACCTGCTATGGTCTTTCTTTGGCTACCTTTACCATCGCTTGCCTTCTAAACTAGGATCCCAAAGAAGATCTACAATCGTAGTTCTTTGCTGTTGGAAAATAACAGTGTGGAGGGTAGTGGACAGGATGAGAAAGGTCAGTTTTCTAGACTAGCTTCAGGATTGCTGTGCAAGCTTCACGCCAGTTGCTCATGGTCTTCCCCACCAGTGTTCATTCAATGCACTGAAGCGCCACGCAGTAGTCTAATGCAGGGATTCTGCGTCAGCTTTGGTTGTGCACAGAGGCAGAGAGCTATGACTTACAGGTACAGGGGATGTATGGGAAACGCTTTGCAGATAGAAATGGGCTTGTTGTTTTATAAGCTGCCAGTGAGTCCCCTCTCAGAGAGAAACATGTTTTTCAGGCTGCGTATCATGTTGTTTGAAGGCAGATTTATGACAACTGCATTGGTAGTTATGGAGTGAAGAGGGATGCTGTGAAACTTTATAAGGACACTAAAAATCATTAATGAAAAACCAAAACAACACTGGAGTTACTTATGAATGATTGAGAGTAATCTGGAGGCTATCGTATGAAGGAAACCTTGCTTTCTCCTCTGTCCCTGTTTGCTACAGTGAGATTTTGGCAGAATCTGCCATTTGTCTGGGTCAAGGTGAAATATCCATTTGGGTTTGAGGAGGAATCAAACATTTTTACAGCACATCTCATCTTATTTAAAATGTTATTCTTGGGATGCAAAGAAAGCTTTGCTACCACAGTGTCAATGAGGTGTAAGTCCACTGAAATAGACTCAGACCAGTCTAAGCAGAGACCAGAAAACAGTACCACATGTTTCTTTCAAAAAAGAAAGAAAGAAAAAAACAACAAACAAACCAAACAACAAAAAAGCTGGAAGAGACAGTGAAAGATAAAGATGTATTTGAATGATCTGGTAATTATATGTACACCAAGAGCCATTCATTCGTTTATCTATTCTTCCTTTGCCAGCGTTGGCGAGCAGGCAGAAATGAGACTCTTCCAACCTTCTCTGTCATTTGCTGCTTCTTTCATCTGCTTTCCAGTTTTGAAGTCAAACGCTTAGCTCTCCCTCTGCTCTGGAGATTTGTGAGGTTTCTGTTGTGTTTCCTTCCCTGAGCTGACTTCCAGTTCACATGAGAGTGGACGAGCCCAATACAACAGGTTAAATGATTAGTCCGTAAGACTGAATTATTACTTTCAGGAGGAAATAAATGAATGACTCCTGCGTGCTGGGACTGTTACTTGCAGTGACAAGGAAGGTGTCTAGGTGTTAGGGAGGGCTGATGGACACATAATGGACACAGCAATGTGCCACTTCTCTACCACTGGTGTAGGAATAATTGCCCTACACACACATTTCAGACATACGGGAAGGCAAACTGTCTGCCCGTAACAGTCTACGGTTTGACTTAGAACAAAATACAACAAAAATTAAGAGAGAAAGAGCAAGAATTAGGAGAGTAGCAATAAGATCGCACAGTAAGTAACTGCCTGCATGCGCAATTAGACAGTTCCCAGCCATTTTAAAGTGGAGCTGTGTGAATAATTGATTTTTCAGTTCTCTGGTGAAACCGAAGAAAAAAAACATTCATTTTGGATTGACCCCAAACATAAAATTGTATTGGCTTTCATGGCAAAATGAAAAAAAAAAGTTAAAAAAATTGATTTGGGGTTGAAGTCAAAGTTAATGGTTCATTTACTTGGGGCAATTGAAATGCTCATTAAGTGCATTGTTAATTTAGAGAAGTTTAGGAATAATAACTTTTGAAGAAAAGGTTTAAATATTGTGAAAATATGGAAGTAATGTCTCTTTTTTGAAATAATCTTATTTTCAGACAAAATTATTAGCCAAATCAAGCCAAAGTCAGTAACAATTTTGACCTGATCTGTTTGCCAAGTACCTAATGACACTGGTTCTCTCTGTCATTCCTCCTTGCTTTCACAGGATAGTGCATTTGTTGGAAGAAAGATTGCAAACAACTTCTGAAGGAAATGACAATTTGATTTTTAAATGAGGATTTTCAACTCACTTCTGTTGGAGACGAAGGATGTAATTCTGAACCCATTCTGCTGTTATAAAGCTAAGATTACAAAGAAAATAGTCAAAAGAAGTGATTGTGTAGGGTTTTTTTAAGGTAATATGTAAATAAGTAAATAAAGCTTGATAAATGCAGAAAGTAGTTATTCTTAAGCAGTCCTTCAAAACCGCTACTGGTAAAATTACCAATTACAAGTCCTGAGGAATAAAACAGACTAAAATAGCGTGCGGTGTCAGAGTATTCAGATAAGTGTCATGGATTTGCACTGGATTTGCAAAGTCAGTATTCCTGTGGTAAACTGGTGGTGACTGTGCGTGCAGAGGACAACTCGGAGGTCCCGTGTGGAGGCGAAGCCGGGGGAGATGGGTGTCTGGTCACGCTGGCTGCCCAAGTGTCAGCTCCCAAGGCTAGATCTCTTGTTTTCACTCACAAGGGAAAAGCTGGCGTGCCTCCTGTGGGCTGTGCTTTCAAGGTCGCTCTTCTTCCTGCAACAGTTCAAAGATCAAAGAAGGAGCAGAGGCTATTTCCCAGGATCCCAAAAGACGCCGATTGCACAGGCCCTGTGGGAGCTGCCCGGCAAAGGAACGGGATTTAGTGATCATTTTGGTTGGTAGCAGGTTCCTTCCTCCCATCGCCTTAATTTTCCTTATATTGAAAGTATTTTCTCTCTTATAAATACTATCCACTCTTTATCAGTTCTCCCCTTTCTCAAGAAGTGTGTTTTATTTTTGCACGCCATACTTTATATGCACTTAAAAATTGCTGAATGGGTTACTTTAGCAGACGCTAACTTCGAGCAAGAAAAGGAAAGAAACTGTCGAATGTGACCGCCCTTCCCACATCCATCTCTCAGCATCACTGACCTGGTGTATTTGGTGCATGGGGCCTCTGCCTGAGTCGGGTAGGAGAGATCTTTGCTCAGAGGGGACTGTATCAACCTCTCCTCACGTGGGCTCCGCACAAGAGTACAGGCACTTATTTATGTCTCTGAAGCCTAAGCAGCTATTCAAAATGAAGACACCTTGATCCAGTTAGGTTATGGAAAATAATGGGCACTATACATGCACTTTGATACGTTTGCTTTTCTTTTGATTTGGCTGAAAGACTCTCGCTCTCTGTCTTTCCTCTCCCTACTGTCATTTCCCTTTTTTCTCTTTCCATCCCCATTTCAAACCTGACTTAAAGAGTTTATGAAGGAGAACCAGGCCCCAGCACAGCCATTGATCTTAAGGGGAGCAGGTTTCTGCTTTGGGTGCTGCTGAAGGAATCAGGCAATTCATTTATTTTATAATAAAACTTTATTAGGGACAACCAATCTTGTTTTTCTTTATGTGTTTCTCTATTTTCTTCTCCAGAAAAATGGAAAGAAACACCAAGATGTATTCATAGAGCAATTAATAATGGTGAAAAGAACATAATCGCTGTCATTAATGACCACACTCTGATACACCTTTTCAGGCAATAGATCACCTTATCATGACTTCTGCGGGCCTCTGTGCAAAAAAAAAAAAAAAAGCTTCTCATGGTGCATAAAGAAATTGAAACCTGTTTATTTATGACTGGATAAGAATGAGCTGCCTCATTAATGTGGTATAAAATGGGTATAATTCAGCATTCCATACAATCCTCCGTGACGTGTTGACAGGTGCTGTCATGCACTATCACTTTTAGGTTATTGCACTCTAATAGACTACAATTATAGCTCATTTAATATGATATGACAGTGGGGAAGCACGTGTGAGGTTACAAGCAGTTACAGTTACAAAACAAGCCGGTGGCAATGGGTGCTGCTACAGGTAAATATTGCAGGGGGCAAATCCCCTTTCCACCATCACAGGGCCCAGATCTCTGCGGCTTCAGGTCTTATACATACAGATCTTGCAATGAAACATTTGTGCCTAGCCACTTCCTCGCATTTTTCTCTTATTTTCCCCACAAATGCCAATATTACTGCTTTCAGTTGTGCCTCCTAATGTTGCTCCAACAGTCGAAACCACAGCAGGGGGTGGAGTAGGCTTGAGGAAAAGCTGAAGCTGTAAGTAGCACAAGATTTATAACAGTTGGCAGCCCAACATCTCATCTCATACAAACAACTCGGTTTCCTTTTGGCGGCCTGCTGTGCCACTAACAAGGCAGGCTACAAAATTCACCCACTGGGTGATGGGGGAAGGCAGCACGAAGCACACGCCAGCATTGTTTTTGTATGGTCGGAGAGTGGCAGAAAAGTTGGACCCTGCACTTTGGTTTCGCTCATTAAAGGGGAAAGCTGCAGAACTGTTGCTGGATAGAAATATTTTTAACTGTTTAAAAAAAAAAAAAAGTCCCCTCGGGGAGGTTAAAGATTTCTCAACAATGTTTGCAGCCCCATCACTGCAGGGTTTCATCAGGGCAAGATTCACACTGTGGCCATGTATGTGGTATTATAAGCCGAAAAGATGCCAGGTAGTCTGGATTTTTGTCTAAACCATATACTGAAGTGAGTGGCTTTGCTACTTTCTGGATTAATATGTATTTCAGATATTGTTTTAAATGCTCAGGCCGTAGCTGTGCTTGCACGCTAAGCAACTGTAGGATACACTCCTTCTGGGACCTGCCATGCACTTAAATTCAAGGGTTTAAATATAAAAGCCTAGAACCTGACTCTGTGCGATGTTTTCAGAAAACCAGCTTTCTGGCCTGTGCAGCTGTGGTGCCTCGACAGCTGGGTCACGCCATATGGGTCAGGATGCCGCCTCTCCGTTTCACGCATCCACGGAGCCAGAGTAACGCTCCTCAACCAGTTCGTAATGAAACATCTCCTTTGCATTACAAAGCATGCACTTGTTCGCGGAAACCCTTTCCCCATCAGCAGCAATCATTCGCTTGGCATACCTACTGGAAGACTACACGCGCAGCCTCCCCTGCTCCTCCTCAGCAGCACAGAAAGCTCAGCCTGGTGAGCCGTTGCCTTCCTCCCTCCCTTCCGGAGCAGCCGCTTCTCTCCTTCATAATTCAGTTCTCCCTGCCACCTTTCATCACACCTTTCACAGAATCACAGAATGATAGGGGTTGGAAGGGACCTCTGGAGATCATCTAGTCCAACCCCCCTGCCAGAGCAGGGCCACCTTAGAGCAGGTTGCACAGGAACGCGTCCAGGCGGGTTTTGAATGTCTCCAGAGACGGAGACTCCACCACCTCTCTGGGCAGCCTGTTCCAGTGCTCTGCCACCCTCAAAGTAAAGAACCTCCTCATGTTTAAATGGAACTTCCTATGTTCAAGTTTGTGCCCGTTACCTCTTGTCCCTTCTGAACCTCCAGCTCCCTCTGTGTCTTCTGTGTCCCTAATCTGGCTCCTGCCAGGCCCTCAGTGAAGGAGAAGGGAGGTGACTTTCAGGTCAGGTCCTTGACTGGGCTGCTGCTTCTCTGCCAGTGGGAAACGATTTTCAGCCAGCCTTGTGTGCCCAGCAAACTGGGTTATTCTGACCACAGCTACTTTTCAGGGGAGATGCCTATGGACACTTCAGCTTGATAATCCCAACTGGTTGTTATGCGCCGTGGACTTGCCCAAAGGATGCATACTGGAGCCATTGTCACGTACAAACCCTGTTAAACTGCCTGTGCCCTCTGGTTCTTAAGGAGATTGCAGTGCTATAGAAAATATCACAAATCAGCCCCCCTGCTTAAAATGGTAGCATGCTATTTTGCATCTTTTCATGCTATTTTATGCGTCCATCCCAAGGGAAGAGTTGAATTAATACAGCATGCTGGGGTGCTGAAGAGAAAATATGAGAAGTGCTGATATAATCATGCAACACTTGCCTTTAATATTATCGCTAATTTGGGGCAGAACTCTGAAAAGCTCCTGCTACCATTTGGGGAAGAACTTCCTCTGCGATAGGACAAGAGGAAATGGCCTCAAGTTGCACCAGGGGAGGTTTAGATTAGATATTAGGAAAAAGTTTTACGCTGGAAGGGTTATCAAGCATTGGAACAGGCTGCCC
Source organism: Dromas ardeola (assembly GCA_013398915.1). Classification (NCBI taxonomy): domain Eukaryota; kingdom Metazoa; phylum Chordata; class Aves; order Charadriiformes; family Dromadidae; genus Dromas; species Dromas ardeola. The sequence goes on from VYZM01009198.1 coordinate 14,435, forward strand.
AGGGAAGTGGTGGAATTGTCATCCCTGGAGGTATTTAAAAGACGGGTAGACGTGGTGCTTAGAGATATGGTTTAGTGATGGTTTTTGTCAGAGTTAGGTTGACAGTTGGACTCAATGATCTGAAAGGTCCCTTCCAACCTAGGCGATTCTATGATTCTATGACACCTGGGATCCCAGTCCCTTGGTTCCTTCTAACAATCTGCCATTTAATGTTACTGTGGTTTTTTAAATTCTCCTACAATAAAGAAAAAATTGTGAATATTAAGGTAAGCAGAAATACTTTGTTTAGTAGCTCTTTGGCATTTGGAAATGAATTAAACCAAATAATATCTAAATATTTAGACTACTTTCATTAGTGATGAATTAGTCTTTGTTAAAAAGGTGATCTCACATCACAGCTATCAGCACTTTTTTTCATTGTTGTGACCAATATAAAATCTGGTAGCCTTTTTTTATTTATAAAAGTACTAAAATCTAAAAGCTTGCTTTAATATATAGTAATGTCATGTGGTTAAGGTCTACTAAGAAAGTGTGAGTGCTACCAGTTGTCACAACAAAGTAAACTCTGCTATCCTGCAGGCTGAATGCTGCAAAAAGTAGCATCTATATGTACCAAGCACTACCTATTGCTACAAAAAAAAAAAAAAATTAAAAAAAAGGTCAAACCAAAAAGAAACAAGATCGAGGCTGGAGGAGCATAAAGCAGAAACCTTCACTACTGAATTTTCTCATTTTTTCCTGTTTGGCATGAAAAGGTGTCTCTGTAAATTGAAGGACAGTTCGACCCAAAGCTTCTGCCCCTGATTAGTGTTTGGTTGGCAGGAACTGTGTTATCCTTGGTTTTGGTTGTTATTTTTTTTTCCCCCCTGAATAAAAACTTTGTCTCTGAGTGGAGAGATTAGGAAGAGGAATGAAAGCTAATGCTGCTTGAAGTAAAAATCCAAGTGAATTTCTACGGTGGTCTTCTGGGGTCTCCCGAGGGATGCTGCAGATGGCATGTGGGCCTCCCGCCTTGGACTGCACCCAGAAGGCACCTGCGGATGGGGCTGGGGGGCGAAAGGAGCGGCGAAAGGAGCAGCGCCAGGGAGAGCATTAGACACAGAGGTTTCCTTTTCCTGCAAACTGGTTGTGAAACAGCACCAGCAAGAGAGTAAAACCATCCCTGTTACAAACTTTGGTCATTTAACCACATGTCTTTTAATACTTTGTGCTTGTAATAAGCTCCCTTCATCCTCACTTCCATAGTCCTGGGAAAACAATTTATTCAGCCCCCTTTGCTATGTATGGAAACTTCAGTTGTGGCTCTGTGGTTTTACTCAAGTTTTCAGGAGTGAAACAACGTGTTTTACCCTGCTACTATAGAGTGATTTCTAACGTATTTCATAAATTCCTTTCTGAGAGAAAATGTCAACTAGAGAATTCAAAGTCCTCTTTTTAGTGCCTGTCTTCATGAACTGCTCACAGTGATAACGCCGTAACCTCTGCCGGTGACATGGAGTATTATCAAAGCCAGGCATTCGCAAATCAGCAGGGAAGTAGAGACCTGAAAGGTTTTTTGTTTTGTTTTTATTTAAAAAAAAAAATGGTCAGATCTTTGCAGGTATCTTTTGGTTTTAGGCTCTGAACTGGTTTTGGCTTGACTAAAACCACGCTGAAGTGGCGAGCATTATCTTTTCCCTTTTCGTTCCTAAGAGTTGTGACCTGTAGTTTCTGTATGAATCAAATATTCAGACCTATGTATGTGTGAAAAAAAGAAAGTCTGGTATATTAGTGGTTTTTTTTAGACTGCATGCATAATTCTTCTATTTTGTCCTTACATAAGGAATACTTTGGTGGTAAAAAAGTAATAAATAGAGGCATTGCTTTTTTTAAAAAAAAGTTTAGGATTATTGGGCACTTTCGAAATCAGATTCCCTGTGAAATCAATATTTGTATTTTTATTTCTTCCTTTATTTCTCACACCGAGAAACTGGGGGTTTCATTAGAGTTTGCCCAGTAGGATACATTTCTCCTTTCTCTTTCTCTCTCTCTTAATTCTTTCTGTGTATCTTTATTTCTTTTCCCTCTCACTTTTCTTTCTTACTTTCATGTTTGCCCTTCCTTCCTCTCTCCCTTCCTCCCTTCCTTCCTTCCTGCCTTCCTTCTTCCCTCTTGTCTCTCTCTCCTCCCTCTTTCCCTTTCCCTTTCCCTTTCCCTTTCCCTTTCCCTTTCCCTTTCCCTTTCCCTTTCCCTTTCCCTCTCCCTCCCTCTCCCTCTCCCTCTCCCTTTCCCTTTCCCTCTTCCTTTCCCATTCCCATTATCCTTCCTTCCCCTCTCCCTCTCGTCTGTCTCTCTCCTTCAGCTATTTTCAAGATAAATCCTATCCTTGCAAATTCGTAACTGACAGGGCTGACAACTAGAATATTTACTGGAAAAACACAAATGCACAGCAAGACTTCATGATTCTCTCTCTCGTATGTATTTCTTTATAGGGTGCATTCTGCAGTATTTGGTGCATGTGTCAGTGGAGATGAAAAGATACTTTACAGGGAAACTGAAATCTATTTCCAATGACATTACTATAGCACAAAATGGAATACTATGAATGACAGTCACTCAGATTTCCATAAATGCGGCTCCTCTATAAGTGAAATTCTGAAGTGATTTTTATTTCTAATGTCACCCTTGGAGGCTCTGCAATGTCATCCTCATTTTCGTCAGAATAATTATATTTAATTTTAGGGTTTGGTCTATCAGAGGTCTACAAATTTGTTTCATCAGTTAACACTACTCATTTGTCAAAAACAGGCAGGCAGCAATGCTTGCCCTGTTTCTCTTCTATACTGTATGGGCATTCTTTAATGGCTAAAATGTTATCAGCAGGGCAGGAAAAGAGAAAACATCTTTTATGAGTCTTTCCCAGTGAACACAACAGTCTTTGTCTGCCTAGTGTGGTAGGCCAGTTGAACCTTGCGTCGCATGAAGACCCAAATACCTCCCAGTCAAAAAGGAGCAGTTTCCCCAGTGAGAGCACATTAGTCTTGTAAGTGTGAAGCCTGAGTGTGTGGGAAGCTAGATTTAGAGAGTTTTCTTCAGCAGCAAGTTATATAGAGTTTCAAAATGGAATCAGTGAAGTCAAATCAACCTTCCAAGTCCATTTCAGGCTTTCTTTTTTATTATTTTTTTTCTCTTTGGACATAAAACACTTCAAATAAAAGTTCTATTAATAAAGCTCTAACCACAGATTAAATATTTCTGCTGACATTATTTGACTGATAATATCAATTTCAAAGTTCAAATTTTAATAAGGTATTACAAAGCATAGGAAGAAACAAGCTAATCAAGCCAAGTTTCATATTTCCCCTCTTTGTATAAAATGATAAGTGAATTTAAAGCTATGCTTTGTCTCTTTAATATCTGCTAAATATGGATGAATTACTGAATATATATTTATTCTTAGCCTCATTTGAAGGCAAATATTTACAAGGCTTTTCTCTTGTAATCTGATTTTAATATCTCAACTGAAAATGATTCATAACATGTGGCTTCAAATACCCTGTAGTTAAAGAGGCCAAAAATTAATTAGCTGATTCTAGCAAGGGTTTCTTGGAACTGACCTTGAAAGAAAAAAAAAAAAAAAAAAAGCGGTACTGTTTATCAGATCATTGTACATTGTTGTTGCTTGTGCGAAGAATTTCAGGAGTAAATAACAGAGACTGGCAATAACTTGTGTCTGATCCTTGGTGCTGATGTACATGTACATCCTTTGGTTTTCTGTGGCTCTTCTAGTAGGGCGTCAGGGGCCAAGTATCTTCTGTCCTTTTGGTGTGGAAATTATTCAGACAGGCATCGGTATGTGGAGCGAGTTAGCGACTGTTATGCAAGCAATGGGAAGCACCTCCCTTTAATCCCTTGTCCAGATTAAAATGCAGTGAGTGCGGAAATACTCGCAGGTCCTTTTTTTTTGCATCTTATAAATATACCCAGGAAGCCATCTGGGAACAGAAATACTCCCTAAGTACCGCTGACCTGAAACGCAAGTGTCTTTGTGAACTCAGTTTCTCTCCTTCCTTTGAAAGACAATCTTGCTGATGCTGACTGCTAAAAATAGGGACGCAAAATCTTTTCCAGCATCTGGAGTTTTCTGTGCTTTAATCCGTTCATTTCCTTATGCATTGTTATATAGGTATTTCTGTGCACACTCTGATTAATGTACAAATATATATTTTACTCAGTAGGATTAGAGTCAAGTGGGCCTGATTCTCCACTTCCTTGCAACTTGCATCTTTAGCCATAAGTGTAGGTACAGCCCTTTTAAGAACTGTCATTTTATAAGGAGCTTTAGAAAATTAGATTAACTCTTGCTTTGCCACTTTACAAATAATATCCATCTATTGTGAGCTGAAAAAAAATCATTCCTTTGTCATGTTTTTTTTGGCTACATGCTTTTCTAGAAATCTGAGCTGCGGGTTATCTTCTGTCCCATTAAAGCAGCTGTTTCCAAAGGGTACCATGTTGTCCAAAACTTCCTTGGGACAAGAGTATTCCTGTAAGTGTGTACAGTTAGGTGTGCATGTATTGCACAGGTATTTGTCTAACTGCCAGCCATAAAGGTGCAAATAAGATGTTTAACAGCCTTTCCACAAACCACCTCAGGAAGTTCCTCTTCCATTCCTGTCGGAGTGGTTTGCACTGTATTTGGGGAGGTCTCCGAATTAGGACTGTCTGTATTTTTTTCCACATGTGTGCTCTGGGCAATGGTTCGTTCAGCTTTGCAGTAAATCACAAATTTGCTTTGTTTATGTCCGTTTTCCTCCCATCCTACAAAATTGGGTATCATCGTCAGTGTAGCGTCCTTGGTTGCTACAGCCACGTTACCTCAATAATGTTGTGTCAATGGCAAGAGCTGTGATAGTAGGTGCTCTCATATAATCCTGTGCTAGGGATTAAATCTGTATAATCTGTAAATTTCTGATACTCCCAGTTGCATATTGTATTGTCATTAATCATCCTTAGATGAGTCAAACAGTAAAAAAGATTTGACATAATTTCTCCAGCAGCGTTGAGCCTTGGTTTGCCATGAGAAAAGGTCTTCATGATCATTTTGAGTATGGCAGAAATCTGGTACCAGATTCAGCTATAATTTCACAAATCCAAACCGGGTCAGGAAGCCTTTCAGGATTTCAATTTTTCACACAAAGGAAACCAGAACAAGATTTGTGTACTTAACCAAAAAGGGGTGCAGCCTCAGCTCCAGGGTTTGGGTTTTCTCAGTAACTTAGCGTCTGCTTTGGTTTTGATAACATTAATTCCTTTTAAATAAGCTGGTGGAATAGCATGCATGGAATTTACTCAGTATTAAGAGTTAAGCGCGAGAATGACATATGTGCATACGTACTCTGTGGGATTTTGTCTTTCCACATGGGGGTGTGTGCCTCAAACAGCCCTGAATGCCCAGACTTGTAAGAGTGTGGGCCAAGGATGCAATGCTGCTGCTGAAGCCGAGGTGATGTGCACGCTCCAGGTATCTGTCCCAGTGTGTCATGTAACTTTTACGTTTCCTAGTATAAAAATCTTCATTTGCCCATGAGCAGCCTTTCATACAAGGCTTGAAAGTTTAGGTGCACTTGCAGACTTTGACACTTCAGTGTTGTCCAGTGTTGCACTGTTATTACTGTTATTCCCTGAATTAATGCATTTAACAGAAGTTCTCCTGGCAATGATGGAAAAAGTCAACAACTTGCTGGTGCCCCTGACTTATTGAAGGTTTTGTATTTCAAGAAACATGAGGGACTGTAAACTCACACTTAGCACTTTGGATCAAGTTGCATCTAACAGGAGTAATTGCATTTTTATCAATGAATGGGTTCACTTTAAATAATTTTTCCTCCTTCCACGAGGTTAGTTTTTTCTTGGTATAATTGGTAACTTTTCATCTTCTCTTAATCAAAACAATTTCTGGAAATGCAAGATACCTTTTGCTTGAGAATGAAGCTGAGGCACAGTTTTAGGCAATCTCATATGGTTAGTTAAAGGTGGTACAGTTTGCTATTTAAAAGCTTCTACTGTATACGGCACCATATCTTGCATTTTATCAGTGATCTAACAACCACAGGAAAGATACAATATCCTGAGTAACGAGCAACTGCTACAGGGCAGTATGATTTGGCAGAACCCTACTTGTAATTGCCAATCTTAACCTGAGGAAATACGGATGGAAAAAAAATAAAATAAATACAAAATTATTTGTGCCTTGCTTTTTTGGTAAAAATATCAGGCATTGCTTGAGAAGTCTGGATTCCTGATTTTTCACTTCTGCTGCCTTTACAGAAACAATGGAAGTAATGTTTTGAATGACCCTTTCTGTGTATATACCATCTGTGGTTTTGTGATACTCTCCTCATTATAGTAGCCACATCCTTCTCATAATAGCTCTTTTGCTCTCATCCGTAGCGCCACCGCTTATTTCCTCCCTCTTCATTATCTTGTGTAGTGGACTTATAAAGATCCCTTCTTTACCGTACAGCTAGATGACCTAGTCTGGCCTCGCAATAAAAAGCATGTGCTATGGTAAAGCTAGAGAGCTTGCTGTGATCTTTGACCGATGTTTTGCTGGTGTTTGCTGTTGTATAGTTCCTTTTTCCGTAACGCACCCTTGCCTATTACCATTACCACCATCATAAAAAAAAAAAGAAAAAAAATAAGGAAGTGTTTAATTGCAGTGCTTTGAAAATCAAGTTTAGAAGCTAAGGATGTAGACACTGGATGGTTAAGAAGTTTTGACAAACATAGCTCCAGGGAGCTAGCTAAATACACTACTGAATTACCAAGCCAATCCAAGGAACTTGCATAAAGTCTCTGCTGGTTTATGGTTTCTTGAATGCTCCTAGTCATCGGGTATTAGCAAGTTATGCTACAGAGTTTACAGCACAGCATATACACTCTATGGCCTGTTATAGCCATAATCCATATTTTAATGCTTTATGTCAGGCATCCCTGCTGCCCTCTAACCATTCTTTAATAATAAGACAAAAGTGATATTTTAGGGTAACAGTTAATAAATAACGTGACTTATCCAATCACACCTTTCACTAAAATATTATTATCTTTTGACAGGTTCATTACTGTAGAGACACCAGGGACTGATGAAACATTGTCTAATTCTACCACTAGTACATTTTCTGTAGTTGTCTTTCTTTTAATTTAATTCTCCTACTCTGAAAGCATACTGTCCGTTGCAATTATCGAATGAGCATTTAATCTAGCATAACTAAGGCATTTTAATCTTTTCTTATGGAAAAATGATTAAATGGTCATAACATTGCTATGATGTGCACTCATCTACTCCTGACTTAGAGAATCAAAGTTTTCTCTTTTCTGATAACCAAACCTCAAGTAAGATTTTAGCTTTAGTCCAGTGCGTTGGCTGCCTTAGCAAGAAGAGTACCATTTCTTTCATGATATTGCAGAGTCAGAAAACCATTTGCGGTTATCAATCACTTCTGGTAGGGTTGTTTCTGGGCAAATTCTGCACATGGCAGTGCATTTTGCTGGGTAACCTTTTAAAAAAATTATTATTTCTAAAATCGGAGATGTATGAATAGTATAAACCCTAAATATAATAGATTGAAACAAAGCAAAAAGCAAAAGTATGCCAAAAACACTTCCTGTGCACTGATGTGATCACATTTCAAGAAATCCATTTCTTGCAGTCTGGGGTGTCCTTTTTGTCTGACATGTACAAATTTAATGGGAAGTTAATTTGAAATACAAAAACATATATGCAGAAAATCAAATACTGGTTTTCAAGTTTGCCTGCAAAATTTGGCTAGAAGCAGAGCCCATCCCTACCAAAAAGATGACTCAGTAAGAAACACAAATTAACCATCCCAGGACAAAACAGCAGCTCTCAACCTTTTTTCTTACTGACATCTGGCTGCTGTCTTTCTAGGACACCAGCTCCTGTTGACAACATGGAAAGGGGCAGTAAGTTCATTGCTCTTTCAGAACATGCTGCAATCTCCAAATTCCACTGGAGAGACTATATCAGACATCCACAGAGCTCTGCTTCAAATAAATTCATAGACTTTAAAAGAGATTTTCATAATGGGTAGAATTTTGAAAAAAGAAAGCTAAGTTTATCAGATAGATTTATTGCTCGTTCCAGTCCCCCAGCCAGCTGTTTTTTAATGGCTCATTGTTTTGCTCTTCAATAACTAAATCTGTACACATTATAATAAAAGATGATATGTAGTTCCTAACCTGCTACCCACCTAATAAACAAAAACAGGGGTAATAAGTCACTGCCTTTGCACAGAACCGTAAGTGAGGTGATACCTCCAAATTCAAGGAGAAGGTGCTGGTGTGTAGATATACCCTGCAACATGCTTTAGCACATACTAAAATTATCACTTGACCAGGCTGACATTTAGATTGCTACCATTCAGTAACTCCCCATCCCAAACAAGGATGAAAAATGGCTTAGTCCACGCCCTCAAGAAAATGCAACTGGCTACAGAAAAAGTCTAATATTAAAGGCGTTCTGTTCAGTTACTGGAAATTTTGATTTGGAAATGTCAGTGCAGGGCCTCATAAACTCCGATATCCATGGGAGCTGGATACCTTATAGTCCTAGGGTCTTCTAAAGATCCCTTGGCTAATTCCCCTCCTTCCTGCCTCTCCATCTTCATACTCCATCTTCATGAAGCTGAAGGGTTGCACTGTGAGAGCCTCAGGCTTTAATGAATCATTGTGTAGGTCTCCAGTGAGCAAATGGCCAATGTGAGACAAATAACTGGCCTGGAAGGAGACCAGCTGTCCATTTAGGGAACACTACCATTGCAAGTGGCAGCTGACTCCGACATGAGAGTATCACTAGCGATAATGATGCTCCAAAATCCAGCAGAGGTAGTAATGGCCAAATTACATCAGCACCTACCTCCCAGGAGAGTCTTTTAATTTATCCCTTAAACTCCTAGCTTTTGCGTTTGGAGGACAAAGATTTTTTTTTTTTTTTTAGATGTTTCCCAAGCACATTTCCTACCATGGTAGACAGAAAAAGAGTGTCAACACCTGTTTGCCATTGAGGGATTCATCTAATATTTCTCTTCCCAGACAAATACTGGCAGAACTGTTGGTCCTGAACACAGCAGCTTTCTGTGAGGGCAGTCGCATGGAAAAACTGGCTAAAATTTTGCTCTAGCAGCAGCTGTAGAAAAGGCCTTCTTTAAGTTAAAGGTAAATAAGCATGGACATCTTCTTCCATGCTGACAGTGTAAGTTGTGGAAGGCTCCTCTAATCCCACTAGCAATGAAAAGTCTACTTTTGTTCAGTTTTGAACTTGCTCAGTCAGTATGGCTTTGCAAGTTCAGTTCACGCTCAGAGGTTATAGTGCCTGCATGCTACTGGAAAAGATCAAAACAAGGAGAGGACAACCACCTAAGTCATGCCACAGAGGAGGGACACTTCGTGGGCTTGGCCATTTACTATGGTATTAGTTCATAGTTTTGATCTTTTAAAGAAAAGGATGGATGACCTTTAAAAATATCACTGAAAACATGCATTAACATTACATTAACTGAGTTCTTAAAATCTAAAATTATTATGAAATATGCAATAATTGCCCATATCTTTTCTCTCACTGATACTCAGAGAATGTGTCTGCTTTTATATCAATGTTGCAGGTTTAAATAGGATAAAAGTCTCTCTTCCTGAGTTATCTAAGGACACTTCAGGAATGGAAAGTCTTTTGCTAGAACAAAAGCAAGCCCTCTTTGCCCCTTCAGCTGTGGCAAGGTGAACGTTCCGGGTGTCTTCTTTCTTAACACAGAATAACCTTGTTTTGGGGTATGTGGCTTGGAAAAGTGTCCACAGTGTTGGGTCATGTAGCTCGGCCACAGCTGGGGAACGTGCCTCCTTGCCATGGGTACCGGGGGGAAGGACTGCTTGCTGCATTCTGCCCCAAAATGTGGCAGAGAACCAACATCTCTCCTTTGCAATGTGGTGGAGATAATTTCCCCATTTTTTCCATCCGTCCTCTTCAGGTTATCCGTGGCCTTGGTCTTTCTTTCATGTCTGTGATCAAGGGAAAGATGAAGGATCACTTATTATTTCTTGTTGTAATGTGAAAAAAATGCTAAAAGGCGGCTGTCACTCATCCATATAGCCCTCCACTGTTTCTCCCTCCAGTTAGGAAGCTATTTCGAAGGGATGATGCTCTGACTGGCTCCATCCTTCTGTATAAAAGTAGCCAAGGATTTTGTACATTGACATTTTTTATCCAGCTCAGGATTGTACTGTTGAAGCAAGTCTACCCTTGGCTCTCCTTACCAGTTCGGTTCACGTCATGGGCTAGTCTCAGGGTGTGTGAAGCCGATTCTTTTGGGTGAAACTAAACCAGGAGGTACACTCCAGGAATGCACATAGTGTGCTATATGTGATAACGGGTGTTAAAACCACAGGCCCATTTTAATGTTCTCTCATGACCACATTTGGGCATCTCATGCTGCCCAAATAAGGGCAGCAATTTGCTTAAGTCATAGCTAGGTTAATGAAAAAGTGAGGTCTTCACATTTTCTCTCTTTGCCACAGGTGAAATCACAGTCCTTACCAAAGCTCTGATTACTTACTCCTTATCTTTTGTGTTCTGTACTTTGCCATTCCCCAGTTATTTGGTTATTTTCTTCCTGTGTCCTGTTCCATGCCTGATTTGAAAGCTCTGATCTTCTACAAAACCTACCTCTGTCTGCCTTCCCTCTCCCACTTTCACATTTCCTTAAGTCACTTACTGCACTGAAACAAAGATTATTGGCTTCCCTTCAAACCACAAAGCATGTATTATGTTTATTTGGAGATGACTGGAAAAAATGTTCAACTTAAATAGTATTTATTTGCTAAATATGCTGATTCATTCAAACCCAAACTTTTCAAAATCCCAATAAATTATCATTCTGTTCTGACCTTCTCTGTATAAAAATTTATATTTCCAGCTCAAAATAACTGATTGCTTTGTAAGCTAGACTAATTATACTATAAACTTTTGTAAAAGTCTGAGATGTAAAGGAAATATTTTAACTGCTTTGATACATTCCCCCCCCTCCCCGATTCTTAATGTGGGAAAAATTTCAAAATGCTGACATTTGTCCCAGCTTGAGGATGAAAAAAATAGAAATCTAGAAATATTTTGCTTAGCAATAAAGCCATATGGTTAAGAGGAGCAAAATGCGCATATGGCAACAAGATCATCTCCTGTAATTCAACCCATTAGTGCAAGAAATTTGTTCAGACAGGTATGGGTTTTGATTCTCATTTATGTTACTGCCACCTCATTCTTATCTGCCTATAAAAAAGGCCCTGAAATGCTAACGGTAAATATAGCATATGTTCCCACTACAAGGTGTCAAAATCTTCTCGCTTCCTTACACTAAATTAGGCTATAGTGTGTGTATGTAATGTATGTCTATTTGGTCAAAAGTTGAGTCTCTGTTTTTTGTTTGTTTGTTTGTTTTTTTTTTTTTTAATTTTCCTTGGTCTGAAATTAAACAACTGGAAAAAACCACACAAGGATTTCAGTATTTTTACACCCAAAGTGAATAAAGATCTATGTATTCTCTTAACTTGTGCATACTCCCTTTTTCCTACTGGGCAATCCCTGTTTTGACAAATTCTTATTATGCAAAGAGTTGATCCCACTGTCTGTAGAGAGACTTCGTGATGAAGCAACCTCAGATTAATATCCTCGGTTGCAAAAGGGGTTTTCAGTAAGGGTGCTCAGTGGTCAGTAAAACAAGTAAATATTATTAAATTATCTTGTATAACTCCCACTGCTGGCTTTGAGGACATTTCAGTAGCTTCATCATCACTCCTACACATGGTTTAGCCCAGTTTCAGAGAATACTGCTGCCAATTTACTAGGACAAGGCTGAAAGCCTTGCTAGTTCAACTGTCGGGTTGCTGAATGCTGTGGCGAGGGAAGCTGTGTGGCTGAAGGGGTAGGAATGAGTCCGACGAGGGGTCTCAGGTAAGTCCCTTCACCTCTCTGCGCTTCAGATACTGCGGGTGCTGCCTGGCCTCTCTAAAGCACTCGCAAAGCTGGATAATATTGATGGAGAACATTAAGCAGACCCGATATAAAGTCATGGTCACTGGAGATGGCAACAGTACACGTTAACACAGCAGTATTGTTTCCCAAAGGGTAATTTCAAACATAGTTGAACTGACTTCTGTTTTGATTTAAATGCTGCTTATTTACATCGTGAAACATTTATCTCCAAGGAAACTCCCATAGATTGTAGCTTCTACATACTCTGTCTCCCAGCTTCTGCAAAGCCCTGTCTTCCAACCTCTGCACAGCCAAGTTAAACTGAGATTTTACTCTTTGAAGCATAATACTAGCATGCATTAGCTAACTTTATTGTAGAGAACCCAAATGAGAGAATATAGAGCACTTGACACAAGTCAAATATGGAGAGCAAAAGTAGTACGTAATGCTACCAAATGTAATGCTTCTTTCTATAGGAGTGACCCCTCTATGTTTTTTTGCTTCCTACCCTCTAATGGGGCAAATAGCGAAGTTAGCTGACCTTGGTTGTTATAGCAATAAGTATAAGCAAGAGCCTCTGCATACCATTTCTTGGTATAATCAGGTCTTATCACTGTGAGAGTGAACACTTTCTGAACAATATGCTGTTAATTTCAGAGTTTAGGCAGTTAGAAGAGGCCCAGCTAAAAATTAAAATTACAAAACAGAAAATTGGTTCTGTTTTACCTCAAACCAGGACACCCCTGAAGGTTTATTATCATCATATAGAAAATACTCAAATTCATAAATTATGCTAAAATTCAGTAGCAGTTATAATACTCTGATATTGTGAAGCAGAATGGAATGGCAACTGAACTGGTGGTTAGTTCTAGTGACTGTGAATATTTGTGTATTTAGATCCAAATACTAACCCTGCTTCTGACTTTATATTCTCTCTAATAAACCTCCTGGCCACTGCAAAATTAAAGGATGAGCTGAAAATAATATAGCTTCCTAAGCTCTCACTGAGAAAATTCTCTATCTAACACAGCAATTTTATTAAAAAGTAGCTGTGAAAATCAAAACAAAGGCGTTTAAGCACACTGCCAAATTGTTCCATAGATATATCTCATTTCCTTTTGTTTGTTATTTATTTTTACATTCAACAGCTTACTATCATTCAGTCTTTGCCCTTAGGTTTGTTTGGGAACATGGATTAAGGAGACTGTCCCAGGAGTAGATGTTACTGTCAAAACCATCAGAATCTGTGTAAATCCATCGCACATGTTTTAGGGGACAAATTAACAATACTATCTAAGTCTTTTGATAATGCAATAGCTAGCAGGTATGCATAAAGAAGACTAAAAGCAGTATCTGACATTATTCACTGTCGGGAAATGGCTTTAAACATAAGAAAATGATCCCAAAGTTTGGCTAATTTTAAACACCTGAGTCCACAGGGCAGCTGACAGAATAAGTGAAATTTTTCACAGGATGAGAAGATTTTTCTGGACAAGAAGCTAGAATGACAAAATGCATATATTTTCTGTGGTGCTAGAAGATTTTAACTGTGAGAAATGACGTATATTACTTCTACCTTACATATGTTTCTATCTCTATTTTTGCCCTAGTGCAATGTTTGGGTTGCTATGTGCCTTAAGATGTCAGAAGGTTGTCTGCAAAAATGCTTGTGAAAAGACTCCCCACCAAAACGCTTTCAAATGTGTTCACCCCATGCAAGCAAGCAGGTGACTGAAAATGACCACAGGAACATTCAATATTTAGCCTAATTTTGATTTTTCTGTAAACAAAACCCCTTCTGACTAAGAATGTCAAGAAATATTGCCCTTGCTCCTATGATAAGTCACTCTGAAGGTATTTATGTAACACAGGTCTCTGACTCCTGCTCTAGCCTCTGGACCATGCCAATTCAATGTTGCTCTGCTTTCTCCTGTTGTTTTCAGAGAGCATCAGCTGTGTTTTGGCTTGCTTCCCAGGCAACATTGTTCCAGAGCAGAGATTTTGACCCTCACTAGAGACAAAGACATATGAATTAAAAATAAAAAAAAAGAGGTAACAAATGAAACGCTGGAGCTGTAGGCATGTGAAGAAAATCATAGGCAGTTCAAATGGTAGACCTTACCATTAGTGTGACCTCTAAACCTGGGTCGGACTTGCACACCTCCAACCTTGTATTTGCTTTTCATGGCCTGTGCTTATCCTTAGGATGTCTTGGCTTTGAATACTAAATATTCTTGTAAGACAAAAATATTTTCCAGCTTCTCTGGAATGATCACTCAGGCTAATGGTAAAGGCACCTGTAGTAGTAGATTAGAAGCACTGTGATGGGTCTAGTGAGTCTAGCCTAGGTAGATCTAACTTAACCACAAATGTGCCTGTGTTTTCAAATACCTGTCTTTGGAAAGACGTTTTGTCAGGCTTTTGGGGAGCTCTTCAGTTCAAGCTGTAATGTGCTTGGATTTACCTGCCTGGAAGCCTAAGACAGTCTGGGACTGAGGAGGAAGTTAAGTGCCTTCCACCTAAAATTTATGGTGTAAATTATTCTGTTTTCTGAAGGGTTAAATGTGTCCTATTTTTATCAGGAAGCAATGGAGAACAACCCAGTCCAATGAAAAACGCTGACTAAGCAGCCCCTTAGGCAAACGAGGTCAACATAATTGGTGTGAGGGATGGCCTTCCAATGACCACTAATGGAAGCCATAGCTCATCCCAGTACTCAGAGTAACAAAGCACAGCATGAAGCATTTTGGTTAACTTATGAAGGTACTGTATGTATATGTCTCTATTAATTTCCATCTCCATCAAAAGACGCCTGCTGGCACTGCCAACATTTTGAAGCAAGCAAGTAGAGATCAGAGACTTCCAGGCCTTTGCCCTTTGCTTGTGTATCACTGACATTAGTATTAGCCGTATGAGAGAAGGGGTTGGTGAAGAACAGTATAGTATATGGGCAATTCAAGCACATGCTCTGGCTCTTAACACGTGCATCGGTGCAGGAAGACTGGAGCCAGACCAGGGTTTCTAAATTTCTAATTGCTGGATACCAGCATGGCATGGAAAGGCATTCAGTGTCCTGTCATTGTTTCATCATTTGGGAACAGCCTTTTGTCTTGAAATGGATATCAGCAGGAGACTGAATGCTGTGAAATGGTCCCTTTTGCAGGGTAGGCAAAGGCCTTGGGTTAAAAGAGAACAACTACAGACTAGGGAACAGGCTGGCTGAAGAGTCTAGTAGCCTGCAAGGCATGGAGCTGTTGGTTCTCTTCTTCGCAAGCCGTGCTGTCAGCCCTTCGTTTTCCACCTCTCCCTTTTTGTTCCATTTTTCCCTTCCTCGGTGGCTTGAGTCAAGCACGTCAGTTCCCTTTTGCAGCCTTTTGTGTTCGTTGATCGGACGCTGTCATCTCCTTGACTATCCTTATCTGCAACTGAGCCCTCCAAACCTGCTCCTCTCTGCCCTCCTGCTCCACAAACCCCTTGCTACCCCTTACCCTGGGCTGTCGGCATAATGAAGGCTTGATTTCAATACTTCCCCTCATTTCTCTGTTCACTGCTCTGCAGGTTAATGCAGATTCCAAACTTCAACAAGCAGCTGTTAAACATGTCATTAACACTGCTTCGGCTGCAAATGAAACTCTGCTATTGGGATTATTCCGGGAGCTATAGTTTTGTGATGAGCTTTGTCAATCACAGCTGACCTGCTGTGTACAGAATGAAACTCAGATTATCTTCTTTCTTCCTCAGACTCTTGTCATTTTTTCACAAAGAATTACTATTCTACTCCCCGAAAGATTGATTACTTGCACAAATAAGAGAGTCTGAGACATTAATACAAAATTCACAGGCTTTTCTTTATCTCAAACCTGCAACTCCCTCTACATTTCCTCCTGGTAATTATATTAGAATTGTGTACACTAGGAATTGCCATCTGATTATTATGAAACTAGTTTTGTCATGACAAAAATGAGCTTAAGTCTTGTTTTTTTGGAAAATGATCAGTACAGTGCACTGGATGAGAGAGAAGGAGATTAAATCCAACTTGCTTTCATCCATGAATGCTTTCATCTCTTTTTCAAACACAGGAAATGATTACCACTGCTATAAGCTGCAGTTCATATGAGTGAAAAAGGATAAGAAAATATTGAAAATTCTGTAACCAACAGTAGGACATAATATAGGTCCCTGGTACCCACTGAGAGACATGTACTTTATTTTTCTATGCTGGCAATGTCAAGGGTTTCACATTTTAAGAGTTGCCTTCTACTGAGGTGTCGTTAAGTACTGGAGAATATGTTAATTAATTTGCCATTTCTCCAGGTTAGGATTTTCTTGTATTGTAAAAAAGCAAAATATGCTGAAAAATTTTCACTCAAATAGCCTGTCCTCATCAGTCACTTAATGAACCTTACTCTTGTTTCTTCCAGTAATTCGGGAATTGTTGAATACCCCAAAACTGAGCCAAATCTGTCCTTTATTCATAGTACTTGGAGTATATTTGGAATAATGTAGGAAACATTAAACATTGGTCTGGCAGGCTGACTTCACTTCTTTTGTCTCCTGTTTTAATACACTGGTTTAATTTGGTTTTAATTCTAAAGTTGAGGAAATTGCTTGACCTCTTGCAGAGCACTTTTTCTTTCACTGAAGCATCAATCCCAATGAGGTCTGCCTCCCATGATGAAAAACTCAATATTTGGAATCAGATGCACTTTTGGGCAGGGCATATATTTACATTTGAGCTCACCTCCTCTAATACTGCAATCCAGTAAATAAAACCATTTCAAGTTTCATTGTCCTCGCCCAACAGATTTTCCCTTTACAAAGCCTGTTGAGCTTGTGTTGAAAAGTAAGTCCTGGTATCATTTCCTCCAAATTGCCATTCGAAGCGTTTGGGTTTGTTAAATGGTGAATCCGAGTCAGTAAGAAATCCAGACTCTCCCCGGCACCTAAGCCAACAGAGCTGCTAAATGTAAGGTCACGTTCAAAGCCAGATCATCGCCTCATGAATCATGATCACACTCTGAACAAGCGAAACAGAAAGACTGAGAGGAGAGCGAGCGTGTTTCAGGGAGAGAGGGAAGGAGCAAGTGAGCAAGCAGCAAGCATAAGGCCCGAATCAAAAGGAGAGACCAGGATGACAAAGAGCGAAGGGTTGGGCAAATGTGGGTGCCTCTTCATCCCTGGAGCTGAGCTGCTAACTTTCTTCACTTTTAACCCTTCTGTCTAGCAGAGAGAGAAAGGGGAAGGATGTGAAGTGTGGAGTGAGTGACAAAATGCTCACCAAACAAAACCTCACAATTATTAGTAATTGAATATTTCATATTTTGAGTCATTCAAGCTCCGTGAGCCCCAAATAGCACTTTTAGGTATTCAATTTTTTTCTCCATTGACTTTAATTAAGCTTGCCCCAGGCTGGCAATCCTGATGAACGTGGAAAAGGTTTTTCATAAAGGTGTAAGATTTTTTTGCAATTTTTTTTTCTTCCTGAAACCATCCAGCTGTTATTTAAACTCAAACTCTTATTATGTCATCAGGTACAATCTTAGAAATATAAAATACAGATATATTAAACTGCTGCACCATAAATATTTTCCACTTGGCGACTGTGAAAATTACCATATTATTTCCTGATGCAGATATGCCCGATGGAACCTAGTATTAGTGATAAGTGACTGTACATATAGTAACTTCTGTGTGGGGACTGGCATGAAATGCTTTAATGATAGGATTCATGCACATACCTGCATTAATGCACCCGGACTCACATTTTCTGCTTCTCTGTCATTTAGCCAATACTACAGCCTTAACAGCAAAATATCCAAAACAACCAAAAGGTAAGACCATTTGGAAGCAACTTTTCCTCATTATCACAGTGACACACTTTTGCTGGCAAACAGTGAATTTATTATGTCCTCAAATTGTTGAACTCACTGACTGAACTGCTCTTGATGGCAATGCACTGGTGTCACAGAAGTCATACAAATCCATGCTGACTGCATTTATCCCCCTATCTGCCACCGAAATACAACCGGTTTGGTAACTATGGTCTTTTCCCTGGGATGTTAGATATTCCAGTGTTAAATCATGGCCTTTTCTTAGAGCACATAGGAGTCTTATAGATGCAGTGACACAGATATATTGAAAAAGCACTTTCTTCATGTCAGTGAGTTGGATTTACTGTCTGGATACTCTGTCAATATTATTTGCTGTAACTGTTGACTTCAGTCTAGCTATACTGATTTATACTAGCGGTGAGTTAAGATTTAAAAAGCACAGTGATCTGGAGTGCTAACGAAACTACAATTATGACAGAGTGAGACATCAAGGGGGAAATAATCCCTGCCATCATGCAAAGCCCGGTGCGGAGACAGAGGGCAGGCTGTCATGCAGTTGCTGAGACAGTGCAGAGGCCAGTGCTTGTTAAGTACATCGGTGGACTGTCTTTGGGGCTCCTTAGAAACCCCAAGCTCCCCATGAGATCACTAACAGTAATGTTGAGGTATATATTAGAAACTGAGTCTTTGGATGCTTGAGAAATTCCAGGGAC
This sequence comes from Dromas ardeola, assembly GCA_013398915.1. Taxonomy (NCBI): domain Eukaryota; kingdom Metazoa; phylum Chordata; class Aves; order Charadriiformes; family Dromadidae; genus Dromas; species Dromas ardeola. The sequence continues at coordinate 32,998 of VYZM01009198.1, forward strand.
AGTGCAATGTGCTGAGGGCTTTGAAGGGGGTGGTGGTGACAGCTGATTCTGATGGCTGTTCTGTAATGGGCTCTCCAGGTAAGCCTCAGCATTTTGCAGCACAGAGAACTTGCTATGAAGAGCTGATTTCCCTCATAACCTCCAAAATTATTCTAGTTTTACCTAGTTTTATGTTGAGGTAGCTCCTATAATACCACAGTAAACAAGAGAGTACTCTTACTTCCTCCTGAGATCCTTGGACATTACACCAAAGCTAATCCGAATTACTCTGCCCCTCTACTCTTTCCTAAGTCAGTCCATTTGCTGCAGACTTTCAGCTCTTTCCAGTTAAATGGCATGACCTGTCAGCAACCGGTTCCTCTGGAGACCAACCTCAAACCAAACTTGCTTCATTTGTGACCATACTGAATAGCTTCCTTGTGGCCCTCTGAGGCTATGGCTGATTTCTAGCCCTGTATTTACAAAACTGGACTTGCCGTTGCTGTCTTTCAGCAAAACTCCTTTGGTCAGATTTATGCCTGACTATGTCTAGGCACTAACCCAAAAGGGGAAATGTATATTTGCACATAATCTAGCAGGACTATCTGCCATAGTGCCATTCACTGAGAGGATCCTGAAACGCTGACTCTTCCAGCAATTACCAAAGATTTTGCAGCCAGAGCTTTGTTACAATGGGCCAGGCAATCAGTCATAGGGCACTGGGCTTCTGAAATGTGGGCTATATAGGCTGATTTGGCAAAAACTTCTTTGTGCACAGGCTTACATGAGTGCTTCTCATGCTCGTGGCGTAATCAGGGTATGGAGGCTGTGCGGGGGGCTTCTGCTACAAATATAGCTTGGTGCTGATGCTGCATTAGTAGGATACAGTATTATTAGTAGCCGAATGCAGGCTCAACTTTGAGTGGGTGGCTGTGCAGCTTGTCTGTATGAACTAAATTTCATCTGTATATCAATCTGAGCCAATATCCATATTGTAGTTAATGCTAATTAATTTTCGTAGCAGGGAAAGTGGTCACACCAAGCCCAATTTCGGGCTGCCTTGTTTTGTGGTTGTCTATGCAAGCGTGTGTGTGTTTTGCTCTGACACAGAGTCCTTGAGCATGAAGTGCTAAAGGTGACATCTGAAAGGTGAGCATGAAAGTCTCACCTACTATATCTTTCTGAATGTTTTTTTTTCAGACTTCATTCATGGAAATGGGACTAGTTTCTTTCCCACAGCCAAAATAGAGGTGGGTGATCCCCCAACCCTTCTTACTCCTTTTGTGAAGCATTCAGGAGCCTGAACACTCAATTTCTCATCTTTGCCAGCCTGTAAACTTTTGGGATGGAGTGGCACAGTCAGCAGCAGCACAGCTCCTCTCCTGTATGCTAGGGGAGGCGGCCAACATGAGGGTCTGAATTTGTGTCGAGCAAGCAGAATTTAAATGGCCCTGCCCAGGCTGCAGACAAAAATAGATACAAATACATTCAGCGTGAGAAAAGGTGGTTGGTTTTTTTTTTGCAGTTGCCCCTGTGCTAGTTTAGGAATATTTGGGGTTACCCACACTTACAGATCTCATCATACCAAAATTATCAAATACGAAATTATTTGACTATTTTCTATGTCAAAAGGACAGCGTATTAAAAACAAGTCACAGACAATTCTTTTCCTGTAAAGGTTAGGGATTCTCAATGTACATTCAGAGCCATACACACAAGTGCAAATAAGTCAACTACCACAGCTATTTAATCAGGAGCGTTTGTTGATTTGAGCAGAGCCCCTATGCTGTGAAATGAAAAAAGAAAACCAAATTTTCTTGAGCAATCTTGCTGTTCCTGCTTCAGGTGCTAGGCCATTTCACTAAAGCAGCTCAGACGAGAATGTCATTAGTTCTTAAGCCCCAGGTGAATTTGCCACTGTTCCACATGATTAAGCCAGATAATTGTGTGTTGATAGCGAATGTGGTTGGTGAAATACAATTTCTAGGACCTTCCTAAACAAACACAATGTAGAAGTGAGTCAAAGTGCTGTCATTTCAGTCCTTTGTCACAGGCTTTGCACTTGCAGACATCTCTGGTGAGGACTGGCGAATAATTCTGTGGCGTGTCACTGTGCTCTTAAAGGTGACCCGGCTCAGCAAGTGGATCATACATCTTTAGGGGAGGAGGGGGCGAAAAGGCCTAGTTAATGTGCCCGCGAACAATGAAGAGTTCTAACGTTAGCCCGTTTTAAACTATGCATGCTGGAGATTGCTTTGTCTTCAAATAACTTTACAATTCTAGACAGTACTTTCAGAAGTGATTAAAATGCCACAAGTAATGTGCAATTATATATCCTGAGAAGCAGGTCACTGAAAACTTTTTAAGAGCTATTTTAAACAGGGTTTGTCTGTCAGGGCCAAGCAGACTTCTGGGACTGTATCCTGCCTCTGCTGACTTTCTCAGTGACCTTGAGTGGGTAACTAAAGATTTGATTTTTGATCCTGCTCAGAGAAGAGGCAGGACCCTAGATCTCTTTTTTTTTTTGGAGATTACAAGTAGATATTCAATGGCAGTGATAGCTTCAGCAGGAACGGTATTGCCCTTCTGTTCTCCTGGCCACTTGTTTGGAGCCTGGTGCCGTACTGGCACAAAGATGTATTTGGTGAGTCGCAGCTGGGGACTCTCTTGGCTGAAACATGGGCTCCTCTGCCCCCAAAGAAAGGTATTTTTTCAGCATATTTAGTTCTCTGATCCTGTCTACCACATGGCTTACCAATGTTTGTGCTGGACCAGTGCAAGAGGTAGAGGTGGGAACGAACAAACATGTTTAGTACCTTGAAAAGAGAGAAGGGGGAAGCAGGAGGGTTGGTTATATTGGTGCTGCTGACGAAAACCAGTTGTGATTTTACTCATAAAAAAGAGCTGCTAATACTCAGGCTGGCACTGGGGGAATTTTATATTGTAGTAGCATCCTCTGAGATCTTTTGATGAAAGTCACAGTGGAAATGGAGGGCATTAGTGGCCTGATTCTACTCACTTAATGCTGGCCACGAGATGTGCAAAGTGATTAATCCTTAACGAAGGAATCTATTTTTACAAAAGCAAACAAACAGAAAGGAAGAGACATAAGAGAAGCTGATTTTCCTGATTTACCTGCATTACACCTTCTATATATGGCAGTGCCAGGAATATCTGTCCTTTGATTTTTAAGCTGCTTTTTTTTTTCCCAGTTACCGTGTTTATTGGAAGCTGGGAAAGGTGGAATTGTTTCCAGACCAAAGGAGAATATGAGTGGGCAGGAAAAGGACTGGGGGAATGGGAAAATAAGAAAATGTCCTTGCCTTCTTGAACAAATATTTCTCAGATTTTTAACTCTCTCATTTCATTCAATAATCAGGCATGTATTATGAGCAATCAGTATCCTGTAATATTACGACAGTGACAGCTGGATGAGGAAAGGAAAGTCTCATGATTTATGATGCCATTAAATGTTGGTTGTTTATCTGTGGAAGCTAAACATTTCCAGTGTGCATTCTTCATTCCCCTGACTGTCTTCCCTGTCCCTTTCCTGCAGACTCACTTTCTTAAATCACACTGATCATGTATCTCCCAAGACACTGAATAAGGACTCCCTCAGAAGACTGTTTCAGCTTCATTTCATGGCCTGGCTGGGGTCTCTGGGGAGTATAGCATACGTATGGTAGTATGTTTTAATTTCTGAAAGCATGTTTCAGCAAAAGCCAAAGCATTGACTGAGAAAACTGTTCTCACCTGCCTTCTGGGAAGTTTATTAGTATTCAAAAGTGAGTGAAGAAGCTGGAACGTGTGTATCTTTAGCAAGTTGGTATGGCTTTATCTAGAATAAGACAAACTGATTACGTTGACAGTATGGCAAACTGGCTTAAAGCATGTGCCTTCAATTAATTTTAATTAGATTGGAGTAAAAGGAAATTTTAATTTTGATGGCAGTTGCAGGGCTGAATCACAGAAGAGTAATGGAAACTTTGTTTTGTGTGTTTAACTATGTTGCTTGATTCAGGACAAACAAGGTTTGGGGCAAAACGTTATTATATAGGTTTCTTTCAGTGAAGGCGCTCAGAACCGCCACAGGGACTGATAAGACCTATAAAACATAGACAAACTATATTATGCAGCAAACTGAGTATATGTTTAATTAATTTGGGGAGAAAAAAAAAGAAAAAGAAGTTGTTAGTTTTACCATGATCTAAACTTTGTGATCATCCCTCCTGCTGAGGAGAAAAAAAATTCTTGCTAACACCAAGTCTTCTAAAAGACAGCTTTTTGTTTGGTAAGAATTTGGAGTGTAAGTATAATTATCAGTGTCCAAAGACAAATAATTTTCTGATTCTTCACAAATTAGTGCTAATAATACCTGTTTATCAAGGGAACAAGACAGCTGTATATCCAAATGGCCAGAGTAGAGTCCTTGAAGCAACTTCCAAACAATATAAAAAAAAAAAAAGAGAAAAGTCCATTGTCTACAGTCCTGTCAGAGCTGCCCTAATGGCATCACAATGCGTATTTTAGAAAAAGCAGAGGCAGTTTTTAACAATTTCAAATAATTGTGTGAAAATAGCCTTGATCTCTCCTTAAACTGCTAAATCTTTTTAATGCTTCTCAAAAAAAAAGGCTCCAAATGGGTTTAAACAGCTTTGATGAATGTGAAACTTATCTCTCTGCTTGTAATATTTCCAGAAATAGTGCTATTAAGTTGATTTGTGCATGGACACAAATCATTACCAAATTGGACCCTTTATGTTAAAAAGATTTTAGTCAGTGTTTAACTCTTTGGGTGAAAACCATGTTCTAAAGAGACTTTTAGAGTATAAACCTTGAGTTCTATAAAATGAGGCATTGATCTCTCTTACCCTTAATATTCAGTGTCATGGGCATTGTATGTCAGAAACTATGTTGGTCACTGACACAGACCTGCCTTTTGCCTATGCCTGAAGGCAGTTAGCATCCGCATGCTGAACGGTCTTCTGACACCTCCTGGGGCAGAGAGGATTTTTCCATCTATCACTGACAGTCTTTTCCGCTTATTGGAGGTGATTGTATTCCTCGAATTCACATGGGAACCAACCATAGGACCATCCGCAGCTACGACACACAAGCCCACAGATCCGGTCCCCAGACACAATTCAGAGCAGCCATCTACTCCCCTTCCCCCTTGCCTTTATTTTAGTGAGACAGCGTTAACTTTGGGCACTCAGAAACCTACTTTTCCCCTTCTGTGCCTCTTTTTGGATTCCCAGAAGGCAGGCTATTTCAATACACATCCCTATCTAGGGACTCAAGAATAACACAGTCCACAGCTGCCATGTTATTCCTTTTTATTCCTGTTTAATTACTCACTGCTTTTTTTTTTCTTCCCCTGTTAAAGAAAAACAATCATTTGGCTTTCATAATATTTCAACAGTGTTCCATACTGAAGACTAATGTCACAGTTTCTTGAATATAAACTAAATGAGCTAGAGCCACAGATCTAGTCCGCTACCCTTTTGTCTAGCAGATTCAGACAGATGGTATCAACCAGTTGGAACACTCTTAGTTATAAGCCATTAAGACGAGCAGCGGGTCAGAGCCTTAAAAAATAGGTAAGTACGTATTTGCTTATAAAATGAGTTTCTAACTACTGAACAGTATAATTTAGTAAAATGGAGGCAAACCAATTTCTGTTACGAAACTGTTGGAATACCAATTTCTGACTCTGGTGATCAGAACTATTCTCATTTTCAGTTAGCTTTATTGTAAGAGAGAGTGAATTAGCAGAGAATGCCTTCCTTTCATTTACAGTAGGATATTCCTCAGACATCAGGGTGACTGGATTTCAGCTTTTAAGAGCATAATACAGAATTTCCACAGATTTCAAGAGGTTTTGTTTGCACCTTTAAATGTCCATCCCTACTGCAGGTTTTCTTGGGTTTGAGTGAAAAGCAGAAAGAAGAGACTCTTACAAGCAAAAAGCAATTTTGTTAAGATATACTTTCCTCTAGATCTATATTATTTTAATTCAAGCTCTTCAGGACAAAGACTATCTTTTCTTATCTGTCTGCAATGTGCATACAAACAATGAACTCCTGTGCTTGACTGGGTCTCCAGCTTCTGTTATAAGGCAAATAATTAATCTTATTTGGTTTAGATTTCTAACACATCTTGACTTTCTTGTTTTTGCCTTTTAAACTGCAAGACCCTTGAGGCAAGGGCTGACTTTATTTATGACAGATAACATGATGTGTGCTGTTGGAGGTTAATTATAAAAAGAAACCCAAAATGTAACAGAACTGTTCTTAGTAAGGAGAAAATTCTAAGGAAAATTTTGCGACAGTTTTAAATACTGTATGGTATTATCAGTATTAACAGCTTTATTAGAGCCTTGTATTAACAAGTCTTAGTACAGTATATTAGTAGCAGCTGGCTCTGCATTAATTATCTACTAGTTTAAATGTGACAGCAATATGTATTTATAGTGGTCAGAAAACTTGTCATTATCTTAGCTAACTTTATCTCTGAAAAATAACTCAAAGTATTCTAAACTATAATGATAAAGCGGCACAGCTCATCAGTATAACTACTCAGGAATGCATGTTATTTTACCCCAGTGGAGTCCAGAACAGCTGTATGAATGTCCACTGTACAGATACATGTCATTCAGTATAACATTGAACAACTACGTCGCCAGTCTTTAGACATCTGAAAAAGGGTATCTCTTTTGGGATTGGATCAACATAATTCAAAACCCTTTAGCTTCTTGAACTAAACTAAATATTTTGTTTCATATCTGTTCAACATTTATCTGTGTTGCCCTGCAGTGTCGTTGCCCCTAACATCCTGGTGACCAATACAGAACGTCTCCTTAGCTGGATTACATTTCACAAGATGCAACTGGATGTCTTTTTTGGGGCGAACCTGGGGATTTCTATGGTGATGTGCCTTGTGGCACACTCAGAAAATCTGTCCATAGCGAAAAATTAATAATACAGGACGTCTAAACTCCAGCTCTTGTGAGTTATCAAGATCATTTCAGAGGGACTTACATTGGTATTGAACTGAGACAAAATGAAATGCTTTGGTTTCATTCAAAAAATGTAATTCAGTGTTGCAGTTTTGTAATATTCAGCATTTCCTTTAGATCAGAAATACTAAAGCGGCATGTTTTGACATTTCTGAACTTTGTGATTTTCAGAAGTTTCAGTAGTCAATGTTTGACTTTCTGTTCCAAATTGGGATAAAAGCAAATATGAAGACAGTGAAATTTTTCAGTGGGACTGAAAACACATGTGCTTTCAGCCTCAGCTGTGTCCTCATTCCACATAAAAAGAGTTTCAGATATTTGCCAGGGATACTGAATTTTGACTAGTTTCACTTTATTTTCTGATGGTCTAAAACAGTAGGGATGCAACATTTGTATAACTGTAATAGGTGACACTGTTTATTAGCCGGCCTTCTCAGCAGTGGAAATTTTACCATGAGAAAATGAAAATTCAGCATATGTTTGAGTTTTTCTGGAGATGTATAAACTTGAGCCTTTCTTCTTGCAGTGATTTTGTCTCATTTTCCCCGGGGGATTCAGTGTTTCTACCTGATGTGCCCCTATCCCTGTGTGCTTCTTAAGCAGAAGAAAAAGGAAGTGGAGATGACACTTCTGGGAATACCTGTGCTGTGTGGGGATATGCCAGCTCTGGGCCTCTTCCTTGACAACATCCTTGGGAAAGGTTCAGGCCCAGGGATTCGTGCAGACTCAGGCAATTGAAAATCACTTTCTGATATGTCTTTAGGATCTCTGTTGTGTTCAAGTGTATAATCTGGTCTTCAGTCTCTTCTAACATTGTAGAAACATGTATGCTGGGAAAGTGTGGAGGTTAAATATCTATCCTCTGTCTTAAGTGAACAGCAAAGGAAATTAAACCATTGTAGCCTACCTGGTGTGTCCCATCTATGTATCCAAAGAGGCATGTTTGACAAACAGTCAAGGTCTTGCTCTAGATGAGAATTAACTTCTTCCCATGCCTGCTTAAAAGGTTGGAAAGTTTATCTTACTTCTTCAGAAAGAAGGGTGAGTACGATATATTTAATTCCAGTGAGCTGTTATCTGTAACATCCTCCATATCCTGACACTGTGACACTGAAAAACAGTATCACCTCTCTAACAACCCCCACCCCATTCATAACATTTCAAGATACACCATGTTATTCTTCATCTCACACAGTACAGAGCCTCAAAGTGCCAAGGGATGTACAACAATGTGCAGCGTTTCATGGTGTGCTGGAGAAACCCGTGTGATTTGCTGTGCAAACACCTCATTTCCCCCTGGGGCTTTGCTATTTGGGAACAATTCAGATTCCACAACAGCAGGCAGGGAGACTTCCCCTCTCCAGTGGGGATGCTCCTTTGTCCATCTCAGTCTTTGTCACATTTTAGTCATCTCTCCAGCATGACAGGTAGACTTCCTATGTCCAGACAGCACTCAAGTTGCAGTAATTAGGGGTGAATGAGACAGTCCGAGGGATAAGCCAGCTAAAGCAAAATACAGAGCATGTATAAATGAGGCCGTTCATACAATGAGATGCCTTCACCTTTGAAAGACTGCTTTCTGAGGAGAACAGGGGCAGCTTCAAACAGCCTTGGTCTGTGTTGGTCCTGATGTGAGTACCATGCTTTTTGTATCCCTCACCTTGTACCCCTGTGGTGAAGCTGAGGATACTGGGGGAAAGTTCTGTGAAGCACACAACACATACATATATTATTCTGAAAATGTACTTTAGTCACCATAGCTAAAAATATACTTAGGTCACCCCCTGCTTTTTTTTTTTGTTTTTTTTTTTTTTTTAATTTTTTTAAATACACATGTATGTTCAGGACCAAAGCTTGCAGATAAAGAATGGGAGTCTGACCAACTCAGGGAACAGGAGCTACCCACACAAGCTATCCCACACGCACGTCTCCTAAATCTGTATTCAGTGAAAAGTGCTGGTGGCCTGAACACCTTAATGAATCTTGTTGGTGGTGATATATTGGGCTGCTGTGATTCTCCTTGCACACACCTCACATTTCCCATAAACCAGGTGCTAAATCTGTGCTAATGCCATGTCCTCCCTGTAGAAGTTGAACACGCAAGTGTTGCAGTTGCAGAAATTCCCCCGTGATGACCCCTCCTGTAGGACCCAAGCAGCTTACTTCGCTCTGTGAATGCCTGAGAGGTTCACCACACAAGCCAGTGGCATGCGGCTATTGCAGGCTGCCTGTTTTTATTTTACTTTATATTATTCTATTCGGATTTTAAGTATCAGAAGGGCTCTCCCCGGGTGTAGAGCATGGGTTTAGCCAAACCTCAGTCTTGTTTGGGAAGTAGTTTTTAATACCCATCTGGAGTGTGGGTGAAGGTGAAAGTTGTCAGGCTGTGAAAAATGGAATTGGTGTTGGCTGACCTGAAATAGGCCGTAAAGTTCTGTTCCTCACAAAGGCAAGATATATTATTGCTGTAACGCCATTATTCCGCTCCATCACTTTTAAACCTTGTTCCCATTATCTGCAAGTTAAATATAACCCTATGTAAAAACAGGAAGGACAGCGCTAAGTTGTCCAGCTTAACAGCACACACTTAAAACATAATAGAGCACTTGTTACTGTATTTTATGGAACGGAAACTCCAAATGTAAAGATGTATTAAGGAAATATCTCAAAGTTATTAGGGAAGGATATTTACAATTACAGATTGCTTTATATTATGCTTTTATGAACATCTCAGGAAATGAAATAGCCCTCAGCTGTAGAGAGTGAAGAGGGAGGTAATTTTCCTTAATACGGGTGATAAAATTAATCTGATTGAAATCGCTAGCGATTATTTCGCAGAATACTGAGTGGCAGTACAATCACTTACACTCTTTTATATTTTTTTAGTCAAAGCTCGTGTAGATGAAAGCTAATTACAAAGTAGTGATGTGAAGCGCTAAGGAAATAGTTTGTATAGCATAGAACAGGCACAGCTAATTGGGGTTTGTGATTACACAGATTGTTGTTAGGGAGAATTAACTACCAGCAGTCTCTCCTGCAAAGCTTCTCATCAAGGGAAAGTAAAAATAGACACTGGATCTGTTATTTATCTAATTATGCTATGAATATTTTCACAAGCATGTTACACACTCTCAAATGGTTTGTTGTTCAAAAACTTTCAGTCTCATGTTGCTTCTGATCAAAGTATCAATATGAAGTTTCTGACATTTGATTTTTTTTCACTTAATATTACACACCCAGCCCTTCCACTCCAAGAAACTATGCCTGGGAACCGAATGGTATGAATTTAGGCTTCTATACATAACACTGTGGCAGCAGGAATGCATTAAAATGATTATTCGAAAGGCGACTAGACAGAGAAGATTGCAGTGAGTGACCAAAGTAAGAAAAGCCAAGACAGGCTTGAAAGAGCACTGAGAAGTATTAGCTATTATTGTTTAAATCATTGTTTAAATCATTAAAACCTTGCAAATATGCAAAAAGGCAGGGCTTTGTTTTACACGGTTCTGTAGAGAACAGGAAGGGGTGGAGGGAGGGGATGTTCCATATGGAGACCCTGATCTTGTAAACTAATCTGCATGGGAGACTCCTTATGCTGCATGGAGCCTCACTGAAATCATTAGGACTCTGTGTGGTGCAGTGTGTAATCAGGCTGATAATAGATGCTCATTGAATTTGTTACATGTTTTGCTTTGCTTTGTTACTGCCTTTTACTTGCTGACCTGGAGCAGCTCACTGAGATTGAAAACTGTCATGTGATCAAGTTTCAGAGAAATCCATAAGAGCTAATACAGAAAGCTGCTTAGAGTCCTAATTTCTGGTGGATTATTGAATTAATGGATACTACTTAATAACAGATTCTGCAAACTTTGGTCATCACCAGAGTAGCTGTGAGTATTTTAGGGGAAGGCCCCGGAAGATCTTACTGGTGGGCTGTAAAACTATGTATTATTAGTCGTAACATAAATGTTTGTCAGTCTCCATAGAAGTTCTTGGGGAAGGGGAAAGCAATCGTGAAATTCTTAGGCAGTGGCATTCAAGTGAATTGGCAAGCATTAATATCACTGCTGAAAGGAGCACCACACCTTCCTGGGACCATCGCTTCCTGGAATTGCTGCCTCTTGGTGGAAACCTCAGATACTCCTGTCTCCATGCATATAACATCTCCCTGTACCATCCCTCAAGAAGTACTTGAATAACACCCAGCTGCATTCTGCACAGGGGCTGGATGCTCAGTATTTGTAAGACGTTTTAGGAGAAAACTGCAGCAGAGAAGTATTTTCCATCTGCATAATCTCAATTTTCTGTATTATACAGAATGTACAGTCTTTCAGACTCAGTTTAGAAGCCTGAAGATGAATGGGTAATTCATAGCAGTTTAATAATTCATACACAAAAATAAAGCAAAAAGTGTCAGAAGTGGCTTCTGACTTTGGGTGGTCAATTTGAGACGTTGGGTTCGGGTTTGCTTTGTAAAAATTCTGAGTTCCCACAATCTCCATTCTGAGTTAAAATTGAAATGCCCCAAGTCAGAGGACGATTTTAGCATAAGCTCATATGCTTTTATTTTATTTTGTTCTTTTTTCTTCTGTTTTTTTGAAAAATCCTCAGGCAACAGCTTGCTAAACTGTGAGTTGTCCTATAATCCAGCAGTTTCCAAACTTATCTGAACTAACAGCACTGAAAACTTCTGTCAGTGCTCCAAAAATTAGTCCTGCTGTGGAAATTGCCCTGTACCCAGAGGTACTTATAGCTGGATATCATGGTGGGAGACAGAGCCTCTGTCTTACTGTAGGCCCCAGGGACGGGCTATAAAAAAGGCTCCGGTGGGTTTAGGATCAGGTGACTTGGGACCATCAATGCACCAACCCTCACTGACACGTCCCATCCTCACCACAGCCTTACCTACTGTGCTTCTGTGGACCACACTGGGAAAACCCCAGGACAGGTGATTTATACTACCTCCATGCAAATAAACTCATAAAATTTGAGTTGCAGCAAAAGTTACTAACCAACAATACAAAAAATAGTATTCCACGTTCACAGAAAACAATAGGTGTACGAAAATGATTGTGATGGGAAAGTGCTGTTATACCTTTAAAAATAAAGAAAAAAAAATGGCAAGAAAATTTATGTGCAGACCCAGAGCAAAATTTTTCCAGAGAGGCTTTTTGCTCTGGATAGTCAATTTAAGACCAGCTGGGTCTGATTTTCCAACGTGCTGAATTCCTGCAGCTTTCACTGACTTCACACTGAGATGCCCAAAATCAAAGCGATAAATATAGCATTAAATGCCTGTAATAGTGCTGGTTCCCAAGCCCTCCCGCTCCCCCACCCCTTTTGAGGAGCAAGGACCACTGTCCCAGTGAAGACCCCTTGAGAGGAAGGCTGGATACCCATACTTGCACCCTCTCTGGGATATGGCTTCCCTTTGGGTTCCCTGCCTGGGTCCACCTTCTCACAGGGGTGGAGGGAAGAAGTGTAAGGCATGTGTAACAGCCTAAGTGGACCACGTCAACATATAGTACTGTTGGGGACCATAGCATACAGCTCCCATGCCTAAAAAGCCCACATAAAGCAAGTTGTACAGACGCTGGTAAAATACATCTTGCTTTCTCCTGAGGCAGTGGACTCGTAGCTTCTGCTCAAACCCTCTGAAACATTGTCCCCCTCTGATGGGGCTCATGTAGCGAGATGTAATTACCATTTTAATTAAAGCCACCTTCTCATGGAAAATCCCTGCAGTCACAAGCGTCAGGCAGGTGAAGAGGAGCCTCAGCTGGGTCACACAACGCTCGGGGGAAAACCGAGCAGAGGCTTGCAGCTGGTCACTTTTTCTGTTCCTACGGTACTGCCAACTGTACTGAGGGCACTCTGCTGAGCTACAGGTATCATTTCCCAGATGTGGTATCTGCCTGCAGTGTAAGGAGATGGCCTTTTACAGTCCTCTGCAATGCGGAGAGGAATAGGAAGAGAGGAAGATATATAGAAAAGGAAACCGTATCTACCGGTTGGTTTAATTTACATTTGGAAAAGGATCAAGTACAGAGTTACAGCAGACAAAACTGCTCATAGTAGGCATAATATAAAAGGCTCTCATTTTTCATGTGAGTACACAGAGGACATACTGGATCAGACAAGTTGTCCACCTCCTTCAGTAAACTGTTTATAAAATTGGCTAGCTTCAGATGATCATGCCAGAAACTCTGCAGTAGGTTGTTACAGAGACAACTTGCCCACAGGGAAAATTTCCTCCTAATCCGCAGACTGTTTTATGCCCTGAAGCATATGAATTTACATCCTTTCCCAAAAGTCTTGGAATCTTTTTTTGTTTGTTTATTTTCTGCTCTTTACTACAATAACTGTGGATATTTCGGTTAATGCCCATAAAAGTTCAGTATATGCAGTATTACAATATTGTGTCACACACTTGTACATAAATATTTGCTTTTTATTTTATCCAGAAATTGAGTACAGGCGTAATGCAAAATAATATATTTGTTCACACTATTATCAATGGTCTGACATTAGCAACACGCTGTATTCTATACATATTAGCAGTTTTACTGCCATTCTGTATGAGCAGAAGATAAAAATTATATTATATGAGTGTATGCAAATGATGAAGGGTCTGGACCAGTGCTAGGTAATTTTCCTGTGCTCCTTCACTTTGTCCACTTCAAGTGACAGCCACTGAAAATTAAATGGTTTTCAATAAAAAATCTCTAACCTGAAATGAATCCCTACAGGATAATTAGAGTATCTTGCACATAAAAAGTAATCCTGTGTCCTCCACTCATGAAGAATCCTCCATAGCTGATCGGCATCCCTGGAGAGTCGGTCGAGCCATATCTTTAATGCCCATGAGATGCAACACTCAGCTGCGAGGTGTCACCGTGTGGCATTGCTCAGGGACATATCCTTCCTCAAGCACACGGTTTGGTTTGCTCCTCTGTGCAAACTGTGCTGCACTACTTTTTGCACCCCCTGTCCTTCATGGCACTGACTCCACCATGCCTCTTGCTTTTCTGTCCCAGCAGTCCACCCTCCCCAGCAGCACTTCGTCTAGGGCAAAGGGGGCCGTCTAGCAGAAAGTGTGCCTTCTGCTATTTGACCACCTACATTAAAAGTTCTGTCATCACTAAGGGTCTCAGGATTCATTTGGTGAAGACAGATTTTGCTTCAGCCGGCCCAAGTCCTAAATATTTCAAGACTTACTTAAGGCTACAACTTATACCTTAGCTTTTGGGAAAACAGAAGCCTCATTGCCAGACTTTGGATCTGGCAGAAAACTGGGCATTCCACCTCCAAAAGCCACATGTTCATAAAACTACTAGACTGAGCCTGTATTAGGGTATCCTAATTCTCAGTACCACTTACACTTTGGTCTCAAATCTGTCCCATTAGAGTGATCACCTCTCTTATGAGGAAAGACTGAGGGAATTGGGTCTGTTTAGTCTGGAAAAGAGACAGCTGAGGGGTGACCTAATTAATGTGTACAAATACTTAAAGGGTGGGTGTCAGGAGGAGGGGGCCAGGCTCTTTTCAATGGTGCCCGGCAATAGGACAAGAGGTAATGGGTACAAACTTGAGTGTAGGAAGTTCCATCTCAACATGAGGAGGAATCTCTATGAGGAGGAACTTCTTTACCTTGAGGGTGGCAGAGCACTGGAACAGGCTCCCCAGAGAGGTGGTTGAGTCTCCATCTCTGGAGACATTCAACACCCGCCTGGACGCTTTCCTGTGCAACCTGCTCTAAGGTGACCCTGCTCTGGCAGGGGGGTTGGACTAGATGATCTCCAGAGGTCCCTTCCAACCCTATGATTCTATGATTCTATGACAGGACTTTCAACTCAGAGCATGAGCCAGGCAAATGCCAGTCTTCCCTCAGCCTGAATTGCAGAAATGCCCCAAACGAAACAATCAAAAAACACAATCAAAACTTTGACTTTGCATTTTTAAAGGAACTCTTTCCTGTCAACTAACGGGCCAGAACTCAGTAAATCTAATGAACTGCGATATTGATAATAATTGCAATTATTCCTGTGTATTACATAGACACCTAATTAGGAGCTCCGTTGCAATACAGTAAAGACATTCCCAGAGAGTTACAATCCACAAAGGACACACATGAAGGATAAAGGAGAGAAAAAAATATTATTATCACATTGATTTTAAGATGACAAACTGAGGCAGAGGACTGAAATACTTGTTTTTTGAGACATTGACCTGGGGAGTCAGTTTTCACACCCAGTGATACACACAGAGCTCAACATGTGGTACGAAACCTAAGGAGGATCATTGCTTTGATTTGTTTTAATGTGCACTTCAGGATCAACATTTCTCAGAACACTGCTCAATACAGATAATTGGGGAATGATTTTCCCATCCTGTGTAAAGTTCTTAGTGTTTCAGCTTTGCATGGAGGTGACTGAGACCAGCTGAAATTTTTCATGAAAATCAGGAGGAGAAAGCCCCAGAGTCACTGCTCAGTCATTTGTCAGGCGTGTAAGAGGTAGATGTTCTGCCAAATCAGGCCCAAAGGAACTGTTAATCCTGAAGGGACAAACACATATGGATGGAGTTCATTCCTCTTTGCTAGTCAGAAAAATTTCCTCAGTGCAGAGAGATACATACCTCCGGAGGTCAGTTTACCCATCCTAAGGGAAACACCCTCTGGAATAGCTTATCTTGGCCTAATGTATTTTAGGTCCCTCCAGATAAGTTTGGAGGATCCCACCCTTGCCCAGTGCACCCCAGGTCATGGACAGTTTAGCAGCTGCTTTGCAGTGATTCCCTTCTACCGGAGTCACCTCCAGAGTACCGCCAGAGTAGCACATCTACTGGAGCTACTCTGGTTTCTGCAGATGGTGAGGGACCTTTGGCATGGAGTGACTGACAAGGGCAGGACCTAGGACACCAGGCAAACCTTGGTCTAAATCTTTGTTTCATCTCAAATGTGACAGGGACTGGTCAATTACAGCTGATGGGAGTGCTCTAACCAATATAGTTTTCTATATTTTTTCCTCCATTACCTTTCATCATAAAAGTTTTGCCATGACTTAACCTCTTGAGTAAAACATTCTTGACTGCTGTATAACTTTGCCTAATTTCACCTTTGTTGGTCCTGACAGTCTTCTGGGACAGTCCCCTAAATAAGTCCAGCAAGACTCTCGCCATAGGACATGTGTCCAAGTCTAGCATCTAGCGAATCAACATGCTGGTGCTCAGAGCTTCTTAACGCATGGGTTCAAATACCCAAAGCTTTCCTGCTTCATCCAACGTGTATTTACAGCTCTCCTACCTCTGAGCAAAATGGCTGTGGTGCTGTGTTTCTATAATGCACTTCTGTTCTGTTTCATTTTCCATGCTGGCTGCCCCGTTCCCATACCAACCTCTCATCTGTCTAGGGTGGTTCAGGGGAACCTTCCTGTACCAAAAGCCACCCATACCCCGGCAGGGGAGTCCAAGGGTAAGAACATAAACTGTTTCTTCACATCCTGGAAGCTCGGTGTGGTTTTACTATAGCTACTTTACAGGTAGTAACCGAGCCATTATGAGCATGATAGAAATTGATGCATATACTTGGAGGATGACAGACTATATCTTAATGTAGACCTTTTTATGATGCGTAATACTGACTCTATGAATACATGAAGCTGAAATTTATTTACACCTTGAGTTTGTTTATAAAAAAGGCCTTATGCGTATACTCTACAGCAGTACCGCTTTTAGTCCACGCATATAAATTATCTACTAACTAGCATGCACCCACAAGCTCGGTGGGATTCACATTAGTGATGAGAAATATTACAAATTGCATCCCCTGAAGATTTGGGTTCACAATGGGCTCAGTCTCGAGGTTTTGCCCTGATGCTTCTAATACAATAAATATTCAGTAAAGAGGAAGAAAAATGGAAAAAGCTGTCAGAGTCTTGTGGGAGTCTCTCTTCAATTCCTTGCCTGTGGTGCATTTTGCTTGAACATTGCTGTAGTAAGTTTTATCTACATATTTATCTATCTGTCTACACCAGAGAATATATTGACCAGGATATTATTCCCCACCTACATCTGGCTTTGTCCTGGCTCTTAAATCTTCATTGCTACCTAATCCCTTGACAAGCTCTACGGTGTTCAACTGCTGGGTACCTCCATACTACAGTACACAACAGATTTGCGTATAGCTAAATCACCCCATGAAAAATTCCCTTGGTGCCCATTTTCTACTTAAAGTGGTGATTAAGTACCTCTATCTACTACAATTTGAAAAGAATCAGCATGTTCCTGGGTGCCTATTTTGGCTGGTTGAAGAAGTAATTTAGTTTTCATGGGAATTGTCAAAATTTTATTGTTTTTTCCCCTCCGATGTTCCCCATGCTGTTTTGTTTTTGCGTGAATAAAAGAAAGCAAAGCCATATATTTCAATGACACCAACAAGAATAATAAAAAAGGATAGACTGGGGGGAGGGGGACTTCTTTTGAAAAAAAAAAAAAAAAAAAATCCTACACCACAATTAGTAAAAGAATGAAATAAATCTAAGCATTTTTATTGAAAGCTAAACAATTTCTCCTTTTTTTTTCTGTTTCAGTTTTTCTCATCAATAACCAGCACATTTGGTGGGAAATCTGTATCCTGTTAAAAATACCTTCAAGGAAAATTTTTTAGCAGCCCAAGAGTAGATGTACATATATATACAGAGACATAGTATTAGAAATCCACTTATATGAAATTATAAGCTTCATAGTTAAAAAATGTTGAACCATCTGAATGCTAAAGCTAAGACTGCACTTACGGTCTTAATTTAATTCTCTTGTATTCGCCTAGCAGGACAGACTTAAATTCATGTACACTCTTTGGCCTTTGTAGCCATTTGTTGGAACAAAGCAGCAGTAACGGTGGTAGATCTGGGCAGATGAACATTTTCTTTGCCTTGAGGGAAACAGAGTCACTGTTCACAACTGCTCCTACCCCAGTTCCCTTTCTGGTTGATAGCACGGACAGCGTGGCTGCACAAATGGGCAGCACTGGGGCTCTGCCACAGCTGATGGCAGTGGGCAGGTCAACTGATGTGAGAACGGCTATCTTTGAAGGTGGAGGTATTCATACCTGCCTCTGGACAGGACCATGGGAAAACATTTCCATCATATCACCATGCCCCTGACCTGGTTTTAAGGATAGTACAAAAGAAGACCCCTTTTTTTTTTATTATTTTTATTTTTCTAGATAATATCACACCTCAGATATGGGCTTTTCTGAAAACTCAGCCAACTGGCCCAAGTATAAGCACCACCCTCATGTGGTTAACATGCTTTTAGTACCTAAGCTAGTACCCAGCATGGCTCTAGGATCTAAAACTATACTAATAAATAAAATGGCCAGGGGCTGTCTTCTGACACCAAGTAGATGGCACGCTCATGTCTCTATGGCTAAATTCTCTTCTCCCTGCCTTGTCCTTGCTGCCACCTGGGGACTGTCCTTGCTCCAACCTATTCCTTGAAGAGTGCCTGGGAGACTACTAGTGGGCATGTGCCCAAAATGTGCCAAGGAGCATATTAGCAATTAAGCAGGATGGATGATCATAGGCCTGGTCCCAACCACTCACTAGAAGAGAGGCAGCTGTCGTGAGTGATGGCCGACTCACAGACGGCTTGTTGCTCTCTGACACAAAACTGTGACCTGTCTTCCATACATTTGGCACATTTCCAGGGCTCAGTAGAAAAAAATCCAGGATTATGACAGCAAATGAAAGCAAGGAATGAAGGCCGCCTGCAATCTCATCCATAACCCTAGTGTCTCCCTCAGAATTTGAAAATAGATGGCTTTTGTCCCATGTGTTGTTCTAGTCAAGGGAAGTGGAACCAAAGGGACTTCCTTCCACTTTGTTCTTTTAGGAACCAAAGGATCCAGTATATGGACCTGACCAACAGCGCTTTTTGCAATATCAAATACGTATAGAAAAAGGTGGTCTCTCTGTTATCTGGATTCCAAAACAATTGCAGATATTTAAGCAATAACTCAGACTCCACACAGGAGGCAGCAAGCAGTCAGTTTGAGACATTGACTATCTAGCACATTCTGGGCTGTTGATTTTTGGTGAGTAGATATCCATAAAATATTTCCCATTTTTCCCCACATTTTATGCAGCTGTGCTGTCTCTTTTATCTGCCTACCACCCACATCCCCCTAATGATTTTTGAACCTGTTGAGTTCAACCAGATTAAAAAGAAGATGATGCCTCAAAGCCAGTGAAATATTTAATATTTTCATAAATATTGGCAGTTGAGTAAAAGAGTACCTATAACCTCCTGTAAGGGTAAGGCAGGTAGAGTTCAGTTCATGCCTGACATTTGGCAGCAGCTTGAAGTGGATGAGCAAAGATATACTGTCTAGCAGCTTTGCTGTGTCTTGTCTGGGACGGTGCTGTAGAGACTGTGAGGGAAAACTAGGTTATTCCAGGCAGAGCTGTAAAGAAGCAGAAGACACACATCTATAAGAAAATTCATTTCATTAGTCTGACTGGTCTTAGGCAGCATCTAGTCTAAGCTCTAGAGGAGCCTGCCAGGGGACAAACAGGCCATGCTGGCCATATCGGTTGCTGGTGCGTTACTTAATTTCATTATCTCAATGCAGTGGCCTAAGCGGTTACATCACAAAATATGGATTTCAATAATTTCTCAGGAAATAGGTATTTTTCCTCCTACCGGCTTTGAAGAACTGCCTTGTTGTGCACACTTGCTGGGCATGCCTCTAATGCAAGCAAGTGTCATGTTAGCACCAACTATGCTGAAAAGTCATGTATACAATTGTAAAGTTCATTTTCAGACACAGGGTGCAATTTTAAGCTATAGAAGGACATATACGCTAAATACAAATCACTGCTCAGTTTGGATAGAAATGATTTTCACAGGCTACTGGCACATCCAAAAGAGCAAACATTGCACTTAAAGGATGCAACACTTAAGGATCTTTTTCATTTCAAATCAGCTGTGTGACTGAACATTGTTTCACCACTGTATACATCAATTTAGTGGGGGGAAAAAAAATCTGCTGTTTTCAGTCTCCAACTTGCTCTTACAAAATCAATTTATCCAGAATAAGATTATGTCCTGCATCTCCAAAAGGGTTATTTTCATGCCAGATTTCCATGTCGAATCTGAAGCATTTCAGATATGGGATTATTTTGAAGACCAAAAAAATGTTTTATACAAGGGAAAACTGGATTTCCTCATGTTCAAAGATGGTGCAAAACACATAGGCTAGAAAGATGTTTAAAATACCAAACTGTGCCTACCTGACTCAATCAAACGTGCAAAAAGGGAGGCTGATGTAATTTTCTCAATGGCATGGATTAATATGGATTTCCTCAGCTCTGTTAGCCCA
Source organism: Dromas ardeola (assembly GCA_013398915.1). Taxonomy (NCBI): domain Eukaryota; kingdom Metazoa; phylum Chordata; class Aves; order Charadriiformes; family Dromadidae; genus Dromas; species Dromas ardeola. Next base: position 53,376 of record VYZM01009198.1, read on the forward strand.
GCAGCAGTTGAGGCTTACCCCAGTGGCTCCAGCCTCAGTCATTTCTTACCTCACACTTACGTTTGCTTATGTCAGTGGGAGGCAGTGTAGGCGGTAGTTCTGACGGCTTTAAACCAGGGTTCTCCTAGAGCAATTACCTAATGCGCTATTGTGAGTTAAAGCCAGCTCATTCAAACACTGAAGGGAGTAGACGGGAAAATAGCATAAACCCGGTTTTGACCTCAGCAGTGGAAAACTGCAGCCCACACATAAGCATTTCAGCATACTCCAGTGGGGTTGGTTAGAAAGCAACAATTCAGTCTAATGAAAAGCCATAAGTCTGAATGTTTAGTTGGTTTTTCATTAGATATTTTTCATTAGGACGAAGCCCATCCCAGACAAGTCAGTGGAGAGCAGCTACAGCTCTGAGCTGGGGAGGTTGCAGAGGAGCAGGTCTGGACAGAAAGAAGTTGCCTTCCTCTTTGCAGTCCTCCTCATGGCCACGGAGTGTTTGGCTGCTTCAGAGCTTCTACTTGCGGGGACTGAACCAATGCTGCGTTCTGGACATGAGGCCGTTCCCACACCAGCTCTGTTTATGTAAATGAAAACTGGAATTTAAGTAACATGTAAATCCCTAAATGTCTTTTAGTGTGACCAATATAGGCCAGGATCCAAAATAGTCGTGGTAGCAGAGGCACAAAAAAGAAAACTTCCTAGTTAATGATGGGTTATGTTTTGCTGGTTTTACATATGCTTCTACAATACCTATGTAAAATACAAAACCAGAACTTGCTTTTTAGAGGTGCAGTAGACCTATCACATGTAAGCTTATAGCTCTGAGACATGCCTGTGATGCTTGATCCTTGTCCATTGTAAAATGCCCTGTTTGCTGCCATTAATTATTTGTAGTAAGATAGAATACGTGTTCAAATAACATGTTGTGTTTCTGCTAAAGCACTTATTTAAATAATTTCTGGTTTAGCCTTCATTTTTATTTTGTGTGTTCCAGACTATTCTCTAACTTGCAGGCAGGCACCAGACTTAGATCACCCATGCACACAATAAGAAATGGTGTGTCTGTCAGGGTATTTATACTTCAGCTCTAAATGAACTATTTAGGGTTTTTTCCTGGCTCTACACTCCTATTACTTATTTTACAACCTGTTGTTATGTCAGTTCCCATATCTTTTATGACCAAAGAGTATCCTCCTGATAATGTATTATTAATAGCAATGCATTAATAATAATCATAATAAAGCAGTAGCAGAAATTATAGGTTTTACCTTTAAATATTAATGCTTCAGCAAGGTAGAAACTCATTTCAGAATATGTGAATGTTTCAAACAAATGTAAATAATTATGCAAGCACACAAGGGCAAAACATGAACTCTCTGTGCGTGCATGCAAAATTTAGATGCAACCTGTTTTATTCAGAGTCTTAATATTTTAAATAACCAGAATTCTGAATATGTATGCCCACTCATTTTAAAAAAGAAGTTGCTGAGTATTTCCTCATATACTCGATGCTGACTAGTATCCATAAAAAAACAGGAAAAACAGAGGCCAGCTGCTGAATGTTAGTACTGTGTTTAATGCAGAGGCTTCATACCAAGAAAATGATCAAGAACAACGTTTCTGTAAAAACGAAAACCATCATATTTTACTTTTTTAAATAGGAGGAAAACAGGGCATAAGGAAAAAAATGCATGCCACAGAATTACTTTTTATTATCAGCCAATCTAACCCAGAGTTCACTTCATCATAAGTTATAGCCCAGGTCATTGTTTCAGAAATAAGCGTAATTTTTTGGTGCACCGCCACTTGGGAGCAACTGTTTCAAGAGATTTTTGAGTCAGGTTGAGCTGGTTTCCATAGGGTTATGGTTATGGTTTTACTACCCTTCTGTAAATTAGCCCTATTAGGTCAGGATCTTAATACACTTTTTTGGTTTACTCTTCAGGATAGAGATCTGATTTTTGTAAGAAAATAATAATTTCCATCTTAACTATGTTTGACAAGTAAGCATGTAAATGAGAGTGTAATAATTTGGAAATATGTCCTATGTTACATCATTAAGAATTTGGATAAAGTAAGAGGTGTTCTGCATAGAGAGCATTGTTACACTATTTGTTGAGGGTTCAAATTAAAAACCAGAATTCTTGGCAATCTGAAGTAGAACGTGAACCTATACTCACCCCATCAGGATGAATAAAAGGAAATGAAATCCATGTCAAATGAGTTGATTAGAAAAGTTAAAAGTTAAAGAAAAGCTAAAGTGCACATACTGACCAGTTGTACCACTGCCTTCTGGAAACTTGAGATGAGTTATTACTGATGAACTGCACTGAGAAACTAGTCAATGAAAATGTTGTACTTAAGAGAAGACTCTGCTTAAAGAGTACTGGCTTATAATATGAAGTGAAATGCCGTTGTATGTTATTGCAAATTGCACAACTGAGAAAAGAATGGGTTAAAAAGACCCAACAGCTCCTCAGCTGAAAAAAAAAAAAAATTATCTTCTTTTCTGTTTTACTCAGTAGGGACATTTGTGTTTAGGATTGCATGCAATGAATATGCATAATATTTAGCTTTATTCTTGTCATTGTTTACAGTGTATACTGCCTCTGTGCTGGCAAACCATATTTCCCATTTGGGACAAAGCACAGTGGATACCACAGAAAGAAGATAGTCAGTCTGGGTTTACCATTACATTTAGATTGGGAAATCCCATGACCCAGTGCTTTTTTTGCAGCCTCTTTGGGTCTTCTACCAGGCAGCAAATTAAATTAAGCCAGGTAGAGAATTTGAAGGAAATCCTCTGTTCCTCTGGCATCAAGCTCAGGTTGCTGGCTGGGTCTAGGGAATTTTGTGGGGATTGAAAGGGAACTTCCTTTGGAAGCTTTCCATCTACTTGTGTATCTGCATGTGTACAGATGGTTGGAGCTCTGGAGCTCTCCAAATATTCGCTGAATCACACACATGCTAAGGCAGCTCCACTGTGACTTGGTCCTCCTTAGGCTACAGCTGGAGAGGGCAAGGTATCTCTTATACTGCCCTAAATGTCTACATTTCAATAGGATGCAAAATACGTCCCCAGGTGAGCCCGGTGATTCAGGTGGGGGGAAGAGGTGCTTTGGCAGAGGGAAGACTTCTAAATAACCTCTTGGATTGCTGCAACCTCACTGCAAACCCTTGCAGGTTGGGGCATACCATCACAGGGGCAATACCACACTAACCCAGTCACCGTGCCACCTGCTTCAGAGCACTGGGGACTTCACAAACCACACAGAGGGAGCCAGCCTGTGCCCCCCAAAAACCCTTACAATCTAACCAGACAAAATGAACAGAGATGGGAGTGACCATGGAAGCAATTTACTTCAAAGCCACATCGTTGGTCTATGCACAGGCAGTGAGACCTTAGAGAGTGGGCAAGACAATCCTGCCCACTAGGTCACACTGTGCAAGCAGACAGTGGCTACCTTTCCAACACAGTCTATCAGAAGTATATTATTGTGCTTACACTATTCAAGTAATAATATTTTCCTACCCTTGAAGAAGCTGTGGAATTTGCAGCCAGATATTTATGATATGGATAGCTAAACAATTAGATTAAAATTCCATCAGTTTTGATTTCAAAAGTGCAGCTTTTTCTCAGTTTTCAGAAGAGGTAATTGATATAGTTTGGCAATTATTGCTTGAGAGAGACGTGTAGTCTGAAGAAACACACTTTTCTTCTGATGGGATTATGCTATAAGGTACCAGTGTTCCTTGCAGCTCACTTGTGCTCTTACACACTCGCTGTTCCCACAGTAGGGTGTTTTCAACCAAAAGCAAATAACGAATACACAATTCCATTCTTATTAAACAATGATATGTTTCTAATAGATAAAATTTTCTTGTTAAAAAATCCTCCATATCCTCTACTGGAAGGGAAGATGACCTTGTAAAAGCACGTAGATACATTATATAAAAGGGATGAATTTGTCTCTCTTTTCCCCATATAATTCAGTGGAAAAATACAAACTGCTGTAATGAGGGTTATAAACTACCACCGCTCAAATCTGACTTTAAAATTTGGTTTATTTAGAACATAGAAATACACATGAAATTTAATCAGCATCTCAAGTCACATTATGTACTCTCTGTTCGACAGGAACCGAGCACATAAATTAGCTGAACTGGGAGCTCGTCCCAGATCCATCCCTACTTGGCTGCAGCACCTTTTGCTAGGAACTTCCAGCAGGGGAAGCTCTTAGCACATCAGTATCTTCACACTTTAAGAGAGAGCAAAGTTTAGTCAAGACGGAGAAGGGGGTGGCGTGGGGAGGGGGACGAATGAAAGGGGGGAAAGAATCAACAGTCGTATTTATTAGAGTCGTATTTATTAGAGAAATCGCAGAGGAAAAAAAGAAAGTATTCCGATCAGATGTCTTTGTTGCACCATAGAAATTTGAATCGCATACAGCAGGGACACAGAGTATTTTTGAATGAAACTTTGTGGCTCACAATACTCCTTCTGTGAGGGAACTGCGTCCAGTTTGGGACTGACAGGCAGCCTACAAGCTTTGTGCTGGCACACTAATCCCTTGTCTGCGGGTTACTAAAAAACTACTTGCCTTTTTGTTCCCAATTCACCTTGGTGAAAAAACCCCAATTCTACATATGATAAATCCAGTGTCTGCAGAAAGGCAGTCACCTAATTGCACAGTGAAGCAGAAGAAAGCCTTGCAAATGGTATACAATTTTCAAAGTGTTCCAAGCCTTAGGCAAAAGCCTTTCAACTGTGTCTAAAACTGAATGATAAAATATGTTGTACAAATTATCTGTGAACAGGAAACATGTGGTAGTGGCAGGGGACTGAAATGTAACACTTGTAAAGAAATGGGAACTGCCAGTCATTTATACCCTTTTACTTTTCTCTCAGTCACAAGTTCCATCATATTTTTTTCACCATCAGTTGATGTTCCAGTTTATAATAAGACATCTATTAGATCTCACTAGGCCTATTACAGCTTTGTAGCAAAAACAACAAAAAATAATACCCCATATGAAGCTAAAGGTTTAGTTTTGTCCCTTTCTTCATACTTTTGTAGAGTTTCTGTTTTATCATTGCAAGGATGTGTGTGGATGGAATCTTGAAAGAACTTCAGTACTGCAGAAATGCCTGGGATGCCAGTCATCCGCACTTTAGACTAAAGTAATCATAAGTTGAGAAAACTTTCTCAACCCCTGTCTATAAAACCGTATTAAAAAATGAAATAGAGAGAGCAAGAGGAAGAAAAGGGAAATGCACAATTACTGTTCAGCAGGAATAAAAAAAAAAAACAAAAAACCCAAACACCTTCTATTCTGAAAGCTCATTTCTGCTTCCTTGCTCTTAAAGTTCCTGCAGTAATGGTGTATCTTATATCTTCTGTTTTTTAAAGATGTAATCTCTATCACCAATACCAACCACTGTGCACTGTGGTCCTCATTGATGGAATTTTTTAGTTTACCTCCAGAAGAACACTCCAAGGGTGAGGGGGAGACAAACCAAAAACTTTTACTTTTTTGCCTCCCCTTGCACAACAAAAAACGAACAGTATCACCAAGTTTCAAGAAGTGTTTTGGTATTAGTGAAACATGAGATTTAAACGTAATGCTTAAAAATGCCACCTGCAAGCAGCTAGAAAAAAAGACAAAACCACAAAACAACAATAGTTTTTTTATCCATGATATTTTTTCGAATACTGGACATATTTCGCCCCTACTTCTTCAAGACATTTGAATACATAAAAACATCGAAAAGTGTGTGAAAGTCTGTCCAAAAAAGCAAAGTTCTTAACTGACTCGCTGAATGACACCCTAACCCTCATTTAAGACTGTATTACTTCTCTGTGTAATGCTGTCCTAATTAGACTACATTAGATGTCCTCGGTTTACTGTGGGGCCAGAACCATTCATGCTCCTTGTGGTAACATGGCTGGTGTAATTTGGTGAACTGGTGAACATGCAACATTAGTGTCTGTCAAATCGATTTCCTGCTGATATTTCCATTTACGTATACGACACAGACAGGTACTTGAGAAAATAATTAAAATTTTGATCGCATCTGAGATAAAAAGTCTTGCTTTCAAGTTCTGCTAAGAAAATCTTTCAGAGGCAAACGAATTAAAGGTTTTGCAGCATTCTGAGAGACTAATGAAGAGGTTGTGTGATTTAAAGGTTAGCTCATTGGGCTGGGACTCATTAACATACCTAGGCAAACAATAAGGTGGGTTTTTTTTGATTCAGTGATCAAGCATTGGGAAAAACCTCAAGCAGATTTTTAAAAACAGTTTTGTAGTTAAAACAAAACCAAAGCAAAATGAAAAATGTGCTTTACTTCAAGCTGGGTTTTTTTTTTTTTTCAGGTTTGGGTGATTTTTCTTGGAAGAATGGAAATGGAAAATAGTATTTTAAATTGAAAAGACTAAAAATTTTATTCTGAACTATTTTATCATTTTTCAGAGGAAGTTTAGGAAGTTTCCTTTAAAAATATCACAATGAAATATTTGTAAACAATTTTAAGGCTTCCCTTCCTATTTTCTGGCCACAAATATTTACCGATGAGAACTTGCAACTTGTTTTGCTCCCTGCAGCTGTGCCTATATTGCAAACCAGTAAAAACTCCTCAGCCTCAGTCTCCAGTAGTACAGGCTGGGATCTGCTAGAGAACACAGTGGCTGCTTCCCATGTTGCATGTCTGGATTTACTTTGCATGAAAACCAGGAAAGCATGAAGCAGTGATGATGTCTGTTCGGCTCTTGCATTGAAGTAGACCCAGACAGATCTGGGAAGCATTCCTGGCTTCCCAACATAAGCTTTGAAATATTAGGATTTTTGTTTAGTGCCTTTATTATTCATCTAAAAAATCCCACTTGTTGAGTTCTGAAATAAATGTCCAGTTCCATTATTTGATAGCTACATGACTTCTGGTCAGTATCCGTATATTTATGGGCTTCATTTTGCCAGTATGCACAGTGGGGATAATAATAACTGCTTCCTTTGAACAGAGCTTTGAAATCTTTAGATGAAAAATGCCATATAACTATATTTGACTGTTCCAAATTATTTGTGCTTTTTCTCTTTGTCCTGTTAATTCCCATTTAACTCAAGCTTTTTTGCAAGAACAGAGGAAAATCTCTGTTTCTGAAAACTTTCAGTTCTGGCTACTTCTTCCATCCCCTATACCTAAGTTCCTAAATTTATGGAAGTAAAATCCATTGAAGGCTTATAGACATAAAGATATCACCTTTTGCTTAGGAAGACATAGAGTGCTGCATTCTAGCAGAATATTTGGACTTTCGTTGTGATGCTCATCCTGTTCTGGTACTCCTCCCTCAGCATCTGATATTTTCTGCTTCTTTTAATTTTAAGGATTGAGCGAGGGTGTACTGCTCTGCCACATCAGAGGCTGGAAACATCATATAAATTTCCTGAGTCAAATTTCACTCCCAGCTACTGAAATGTCTCCCCCATTTCCATCCAAGGAATTCCTTTCTTGTTAGTTCCAGAGTCAACCACTCAGGCAAAGAAGCAACAGTACTAGAAGATGCTGGGATTTGGCTGTGTTGGCACTTCCCTGGAGCAGTAGGCCTCTGAAGGCATGCTCCAGGCATCCAGATACCCATCCATACACATGGTGATGCACTTGTGCTCTAGCTGCCCAGCAAACCACTGACTTTCCCTTGCAATTCCAAAAACACTTGTCCGTCATTCTTTGCAGGAGCTGCTGTGCATTCGCCACGGTGAACTGCACCTTCACCTGACCACAATGAGCCCAGGTCCAACTTTAACCCAACATTAACACCCCAGGAGCAGAGATACAGATTTATCCTCCTGGAAGAATACTGTCTGCTTGTGAAGACATAGTATTGTACTTGTTGTTTCTTGGCTCTGACCCCATATGGATGTTCTTATGCCTCTTACATGAGGTTTCTAAGTTATTGGTGTTTCACTTGATACGTGTTTCACTTGATAGCTTTTATACCTACTTTCATCCCTCAAAACACACAAATACATGAAACAACAGGTACCCTAATCATGTTCTTTCTTTGCAGGCCATCTTAACTTTGAAACTATCTCCTAACACTGCTAGCCAATAATATCAAAGTAATGACATCCCCAGGTAGCAGACTGCCTTTTCTTTCTACTGAGAAAGAAACTATTTTTGTCTGTGGAAAAGGGTCTGTTTTCAAGGGGGAAACCAGCTTTGTGTCACATGGGGATAAGCAGCAGAAACACTGCATATGCACTGCAATTGCTAGTGATTGTTGTTAGAGTCATTTTAGAGGCCAAAAACCTCTTGCTTGGCTTCTGGTTGTCTCTACAGAAGAGTGAAGTGTGCCTCTTTCTACCATATCTACCAATCCCATTAGGATGTTTCCAATATCCTGGGAGAGACTACTGCTTTTTTATTCTTTGAAGTCTTCTGTTTTGGAATAAATTATTTTAATATTGATTGTCTGATTTGTTGTTTTGGTTTGGTTTTGGTTTTGTTTTTTTATTTTTGTTTTTTTTTAAATCAGAACTCTCAAACTGTGGCACATGGACCAATTGTGGTCTACAAATAATTTTTCAGTTATTATAATGGGCCAATGGGCTATATTCTTGTTATGTCTTGACCTTGGTTACAGATGTCAAGTGTCACTAAAAAAAATCTAAAAACTCTGAATAGTTGCCTAATATCACAATTGCCACAGTTGCCAGTGAGATGCTATGTGATCACAAATGGGAAGGGAGTTGGTTCATGAGTCAACCTCTCTAATAAGATGTGTCATCACTATGATAAATCCCTGCACGGGGTGTCATGTGTCTAGTGAAGTGAAAAATGTTATCAATCTATTTTCTGGGGTCTGCAGGTGTGAGGAATTTCCTCCTACCTTGGTACTGGTGAAGATGGGCTAATGCAAAGTTGCTGCAGAAGAAAAAATGTTGTAAAAGGTAGCTACTTGGAGTGGGATTCTCCGAATAGACAGAAAAATTCTGTCTCAGATAGACTCTGCTGAAGGAGAATTGAGCAAAGTACGTGTGTCACCGGAAGGGCACATCACTATAAAACAAAGGCTTTTTGTAAGGATGTGTCATTGCTCTAACTTGTCTCCTTGTCAAAGTAAAAAGAAGTCCCGTGGTCCCCTGTGGGAGCTGCGCTAAGCAGCTGTTGTGTATCTCAGGCTATCCTAATAATGAAAAGCCTACACTACCATTAGATCATTAGTTCATCATCAACGAATTTCCTTTTACAAGGTGGCAAATTATCACCTTTCACGTCCACAAAATACAACTGAAATTTTGACCCAAATTATCTCAGCAACCTGAAAGAGTGTTGTTGTTGCTTTTAAGTGGAAAAATATTCTTCCAAAGCCCAACCAAACTCACCTAACAGCTGAATTAACAGGCCAAAGTATGGCTAATTCACTGTCTCAGAGGGGAGCTAAATTCAGACCCAGTGAGGCAGATGTCTCATGCTGTGGATGCTATTTACTTTTCCTGGGTGCTCCTTGCAGTGCCTGGAATATCCTACTCTAACTTCTTTAAGCAGCCTCTGTTGACTGGTTCATACATTGTAGCTAGGAAAAAAGGTCTTGCTTCAAGCTCAATAGGTGGCTGAAGCACTACAGGCCTTTGAGAGGAAAGGCGAACTAAAAACTGGGAAAAAAAAGAGTATTGCTGCACAACCAGGAACTCCCACATGAGTAAGATTAACTAATGTTTTTCCCCAACTTCTACCAAGTGGCTTTGATAAATGACTAAATACATAATGCCATTTGATTCAAGATAAATTCTGTGCTGGTTTTCAAATCCCAGTTTGAAAGAATGCTGCTCCTGAGAATGATACATGGCACAGTGGGCCAACATGTTTTTACAATAATAATAATTTACATTTTTATTAAGAATTTCATTTTGAAGTATACAAAAATGCAACATAAAAGCTATACATAGAGTGCGGCAGATTTGCTATCAATGGGAGCAAGACAGGGCAAGGAGGGAAAACTTTGTGAATAGGAGGCTTCAGCAATCCCTATTGTATGGAAAGTATATGTGGTCTCTAATGTTTACATAGGCCAGTACGGCAAGAACAGATGGGGCCTCTGTTCTTTAACCATGTAATCCAAAAGAGTCCAATGAAAGAGAGAAAACTAAACCAAATCTATGTATTAGGAAAGGAGGACACTCCTTCAGAATTGCTGCTTAGAGATCAGGAACTTGTGGTTTTGAAGGAATACATATTCCAGCTTGAAACAGAGGCTTCTGAGCTATTTTTTACCAAAATTTTCCTGATATGAATAGCCGAGTTCTCAGTCTGCAATGACCTGAAATGTTGTAGTGAAGGGAGAATAAAAACAGATGTTTTAGCCTTGGTTGAAACACTGGACAACAGACACATGCTTAGCTGTTGCTGCTGGTTTAAGGCTCGGCCGCCAGCTTCTTGCTGAAACCATAGAGGATAAAGTGAATGGATATAAAAAATTGATATTCATAATACCTAGGAACTTCAGCAAGAGAAGCCTTTATTTCTGTACCTTTTGCATCATTCCTCCAGTTCCCCACAAGCACCCTGTTTTTTATCCACCATGTGAGTGACCCGGGATGTTTGGCCCATGCTCTTTGCCCATGTAAGTGACCTGGGATCCCCCTGCTCCTACACACACACACAGCCCTCCTTTCAGATAAATTTGCCCATTTGATTCCCTCTGTATTCAGACAAAATCTCACTCAAGTCAGAACTTACATAAGAACCAAACACAAACTGATAGCAAGATGATATCTTTCTAAGAAACAAAGTCTTCAGAGTCCTGAAGGGAACGAAGATCGGTGTAGCACCTTGTGGATTCCTTCAGCCAGATGTACACCAGAAAAAGAGAAGACACTGCTGGCCCATATGTCAGATTCACCTAGCTTGACCTAGACCTGCTCCCATTGCTTAGCTCCAGAACTTTACAGCTCCGACAGCAAAGTTGTCCTGCCAGGGATTTCCAAGGGGCAAAATGGAGATGCTGACACATGTGTTGAAATCCAAACTGCAAGGTTACACTGCAGTTTGTTTAACATCTTTGTCAGCGACATGGACAGTGGCATAGAGTGCATCCTCAGCAAGTTTGCTGACGACACCAAGTTGCATGGGGTGGCTGACACACTGGAGGGTAGGGACGCCATCCAGAGGGGCCTTGACAGGCTGGAGAGGTGGGCCCAGGCCAACCTCATGAAGTTCAACAAGACCAAGTGCAAGGTCCTCCAGCTGGGTCGGGGCAATCCCAAGCACCGATATAGACTGGGCAGTGACTGGCTTGAGAGCAGCCCTGAAGAAAAGGACTTGGGGGTACTGGTGGACGAGAGGCTCAACATGAGCCGTCAGTGTGCACTCGCAGCCCACAAAGCCAATCGTATCCTGGGCTGCAACAAGAGAAGCGTGGCCAGCAAGTCGAGGGAGGTGATTCTCCCCCTCTACTCCACTCTCGTGAGACCCCACCTGGAGTACTGCGTCCAGTTCTGGAGCCCCTACTACAAGAAAGATATGGACGTGCTGGAACATGTCCAGAGAAGGGCCACGAGGATGATCAGAAGGCTGGAGCACCTCTCCTATGAAGACAGACTGAGAGAGTTGGGGTTGTTCAGTCTGGAGAAAAGAAGGCTCTGAGGAGACCTTATTGTGGCCTTCCAGTATCTTAAGAGGGCCTACAAGAAAGCTGGTGAGGGACTTTTTAGGATGTCGGGTAATGGTAGGACTAGAGGGAATGGATTAAAACTAGAGATGGGTCGATTCAGAATGGACATTAGGAAGAAGTTCTTCACCATGAGGGTGGTGAGACACTGGAACAGGTTGCCCAGAGAGGTGGTGGGAGCCCCATCCCTAGAAGTGTTTAAAGCCAGGCTGGATGGGTCTCTGAGCAACCTGATCTAGTGGGAGGTGTCCCTGCCCATGGCAGGGGAGTTGGAACTAGATGATCTTTAAGGTCCCTTCCAACCCTGACAATTCTATGATTCTCTGATTGCACCAACTGGTGGTATAATGCTCTCACGCTTTCAGTCAAAACCACAATTTCTTGCTCACCTATGTTTTAAATACAGTTTGTGCAGTGCAGAGGATGGAGCAAGCCTGCTGTGCTCTGCCCCAGCAGCGGCTGCACAGCAGTCCCCTGTGAGCGACCCTCCTATTTGCATCAGTGTTATAACTGGTGCTATTTCTATTACGATGCTTTCCCTCATTTCTGCTGAGAGGGTTTATCAGAGTTCCCTTCAGAGTAAAACACTCCTCTGTAACCTCATGAGGTTTTAAAAATATAATTTAAAGCTAAAGCCTAGAATCATATTGCTGTCTCCATCTTCTGCAAAGAAGCTGTCAATTAGAGACACCAGGTGGGAGCAAAGATCACTGAAACCAAAAGTGAATCAAAACATGGATTTTTCTGCCTGCTGAGAAGTTGGCGACCATGTTTCTGTTGGCATAACTGATTTAGCGTGAGGGACAAACTATTGCACTCTTAGAAGCTGAGAAAATTTATATACTACTTTGCCATACAATGCTATCCCAGAGAATCAAAGTGAAGGTCTGAGGAAAATGAGGAGTACCAACAGTTTTCCAGTTTGCTGAACAGAATGGTTTAATGCCTGAGTCAGCTACCAGAAGGCTCTGGTAACCTGGCAAAAACAGTTCTCCTCTTATCATCTCTATTTTCCTTTCCAGGCTTCTGTTTACCAGCAGCATTGGTTACACTGGGACACCCTCAGTTTTGGTACCTGTCACAAGCGGTCCAGAGCTCTGGGCCTTAGGAATGCCTTTGTAAAGGTTTTCAAACTCTCTTACCAACTCCCCTCTACTGACAGGGAGAAGAAATGTGCTCTGATCACATCTGTCTTCTTCCTTGGCTGTATCTAGTCTCTTTTTCTCATGTGTGTTGACTAAGACTAGGTCAAAATCCAGTGTGCTCAAGCCTAATTCACCAAAATTACTTCTCTAGAAATTCTTATCCTTTTTCTTATAGGCTGTAGCTTTTGGAAAACTAAACTATTCTAGTCTAGATAGAGCCTCATTCATTGCCCAACCATTATTATCTTAATTCCATTGTTACTTGTCATTTTCTATTTTACAGCTTCCTTTGAATATTACTGCAAGTGTAGGAAGACTGTTGTCATTTACATAAACTGAAGTAAATTCATATTATTCAGATGCATGCAAGGTATACGTAATATTTATATAAAGATAATGCAAATGTTTCCTAGATGTTGCCCATATGTTTACTACAAAGTTAAAGTTTCTTTTACTCTTCCTGGGAAGAGTACTGATAGAGCTGTGCTAGGGCTGAAAAGCTTTGTCTGTAGAAGAGAACGGAACGGAACGGAACGGAACGGAACGGAACGGAACGGAATGGAATGGAATGGAATCAAATAGAATAGAATAGAATAGAATAGAATAGAATAGAATAGAATAGAATAGAATAGAACAGGATAGGATAGGATAGGATAGGATAGGATAGGATAGGATAGGATAGGATAGGATAGGATAGGATAGGATAGGTAGACAGCCATCCATCCAGCCAGACTGACTAAACTAAACTACCTAAGGGGTATAGATAAAGCAGCAGCATTAACAAGCAGCAGAGGCAAGGCTCTAAATTTTTAGGCTCTTAAATTGGAGTATAAATCATCTCTTGAAGAGGTAAAAGAAGCCACCAGAGTATAAAGTCCTGATTCAAGCAATAAGTCACCAGGACCAACAGCTATCAGTTACAGACAAGATGTCAAAGTGATGGCTCATGTAAGCCTTGAAGGAGAGAGATGTCCCGATACCCTTTGTGGAATGTGTTCACTTTCGAGGAAGAATAGAATTTTGGAGGCCTTTCTTATACTGCGGGAGAGAAAGGAATAACTACACCTAACACTGCTAATGATCACTGTTGTCAGAATCAGAAGAACCCTAAATATAATGTATTCAGTGGGCTCCAGTGGCAAAAAGGGTATTTCACTTTCATATGAACAGTAAAGTGTCTGGTACAGAGTTACACCTGTGAATTAGTATTTGAATAGTTCCACTTGCTATATTGGGATGAATCATGTGAGTGATGTTACCCACAGGCACATTTAAACGTATTGATCCTAAGGGTATGTCATGAATTATTCCACTAATTCATAAACTGATCATTAGGAAGTAAGATTCTTGCAGAGATACAAGCATAAGGGTTTTAAAACATAGCTTATGAGTGAGCCTTAAAGCAAACCATTCTTAAACTTTAAATTCACATATTTAAAAAAAAACAAAACACCAAAAATCACAAAAGACTCCAACAAAAAATACCAATTACCCATTGGGCTTCCCCTTCCCTTCTTTTCTGTACTGGAAAAAGCTTGCAAGTTCTGTGGAGCACCTGAAGATGGATGATATAACCCCAGAAAAGCTATGACTAGGCTTGCAGCTCTTTCCTAAGCAAAATGGAGAGGCCTGCCACGACATACATTATTTAGTATGGATGAAATGTGCTGGACATTACTTAGACTGATCTAGCGTTCATCCTGAGTCACAACGTTGGAGAAGTGGTAATCATGAGCATTGGTGCATGGAGAACTCGTTTATCACTACAGAACCACAAAAGAAAGAGCCCATTTGAATCTTATTTTCAAGTGTGCTTTGAAGCGCTAAGGTTAACAAATCCTTTAGTCACATACTGTACAGCCCTAATCGAAGCTTTTTCTACTTGGTCCTGCAGAGTGTGTCTTTTTGAAAGAACCCCCTGCAGAAATAAAAGGGGCAGAGGTAACTCTGAAGCCGCACTTCTGTTTGAAACTGCTCTACCTGCTTTTGTGACAAGTAGTCCTATGATGACCGCAAACGACACAGATAATTTTCCTGTTTGTTCAACATGTGTGTTTGATAGCTCTTTCTATACAGATGGTGTCACCATCTTCCTTGTTAGTGTAAGTCTTTTGCTCAGCAACCACCAAGAGCAAATTTATAAAAAAAAAATCAGCAATTCAGGAGCACAATGACAGAAATACAGCAGGGAAGGCACAGACCTACCTGAAATGATTTTTGGTTGTTATTCACACAAGCGTTTACCTAAAACCAAACCCAAAGCTCAAAAGATTTGTCAGATTAAATTTTTAAAACAATATTCAATTGAATTTTACTTATAAGATTTTTCTCAGCCAGGAAAGAGATAGTATTGCAAGAACTCTGAAATAAAACTTTCATATTTAAATTCCCTCCTCAGTTCATTGAGACCAAGAGGCCTGGACTAGCATCTGCATGTTTGGGATTGAAATCACAGCAAACCTCTCATTCATCCTCCAGACTTCATTATACTTTTAGTACTAAAAAGTCATTTGTCCTCAATGATTTATTTGCCTCCCCTTTTCTCCTGTAACTAGGGACATTGAGCAAAGCAAATATCTTTAGAAAAAAAAAAAAAAGACAGCCTCCTAACTGTGCATTAGTTGAATTGTATGAATTGTACATGTAATTGAAATTACTGGTTGAGAGTGTCAGCAGTCCTTGCCTGGCATTCTGTTACATAGCTTGTGTCTGTAGATGACCTCACACTGATTTTATATCAAATAAAATTTCACTTGATTAGCCATTCAGAGATACAGCGCCATTGTCTCCCTTTCCTTTGCTTTCATTATTGTCATTCCTTTCTCCCATATCATTATTCCTTTTTTTTCTTTGTTTTTTTTTTTTCTACTTCATTACTATTTTCCTTCCTTTTAATCACATTCTGTCATTGTTTCATATTTTTCTTGTTTTTCAGCACTGATGAAATAGGTATCTTTGAACTATTTATGTATCAAGTCAGCAGGTAGGTCAGGTGAAAAAGGCACAGTATTTAGTGGGAAACTTTCAAGTCTCTGGATGCAGTTCTGGCAAGACGGGTGCGCATGTGCGTATTCAGAAGCTTTTGGTCAGACTGTCCATGTTTGCGAGACAATATGGTGCCAACCAAGCTAACAGCCCCTACAGAAACACTCGAGCTGAGGGCTGGTTCGTGTACTGATTTTGAGATCATGGCTGTGTTCTCTGTGGAACCAAAAGACCCACTTCCATTACAGCGTTGCAAATCCCATGCTTCCAAGTTTCATGGAAAATAGGTTGTATGAGCTTTGCAGCCTGAAATGTGGCTGCTTTACAAGTGGTAATATGATTAATGTTAACTGTGAGTGTTTGGGCTCTGAAAACATAAAAATTTATATAGATGGTAAGTATCATTAAGTACTTTTGGCCACATTTGTTCTTCCTGGGGTTGTCTTTCACAATTAATTTCTTGGGGCACATTTTCAACAAGCACCTTTTAGGACAGCTTGTTCAAAGGATAAACCAATTCTAAGCTTTAGAGCTGATAAATCCTGGGGAGAAACTTATACTGAAGAGGAGCTCGTTGCTTCTAGAAGATGAAAACAGCATGTCCAGCCATGTCATGGGAAGGGCTGTCATGCCAGCATCTCTAAATGATTTATTTTCAAGGCAGCAATATCCACTGACAAAAAGAGGGTGTCACCAAACTGCATCTCAGGGTTGAACAACCATAATAACACTTAAAGCCAGGAGAGATCATTTAGTCTTATCTCTTATGTATTACACAGCATTAAATTTCGCCACGTTGTAGCTGTCCCTTCAGTGAGTCCAACAGCTTGGGTTTCACTGAAATCCTGAACCATCTTGTCTCCATAAGAGAACAGGTGATACCAGGGTGCTCCCAATGCTCAGAGCCCTGCCATGTCAGATGATTAAATGCATTATACTCATGTGTTCCTACCAAAGGTGGGGATAAACTCCACACTCTAGACAACTAAATGCTGTTGTCTCCATGTGAGCTAAGTGCGGCAGTTTCCACAAGAATGTAGATGTAGTCCATACAGTTGAAGGTGTCCAGGGAGCTATTCAGTTCACTCTAAAGGAGGCATCTACCCATGTTTGGTCAACTAAACTATATCCTGGCCTTTCTGAACTGTCTGGGTTGGTTCTCTGTTAAGTATAGTGGAAACTACTAGCATACATGTAGACACATATATTTAAAATCCTAAACCTTGTAACAATCTGAAGACAGTTCCCTAGGAATTCCACCTCCTGTGCTGCAGAGAGTAATAAAATGCCCTAAGAACTCAGCTAATATGCATTTGTAGAGAAATTCTTTCCTCATACCAAGTCTAGCAATCACCTAAGCATGGGAATATGTCTGGTCAATTGATTAGTCCTTCCAGGCTTTTGTAGGTGACTGTTTGCGCCTACTAGCATGAGATTTCATTGTAGCTTATGTCCTAATGTAAAGTTGAAAATGTCCTGATGACAACGCAAAGCTTCCTGATCTTCTGTAAAAGAAGGGAATGAAAAAAGAGTTTCACAGGTATCTGTTGACAGGTACCAAAGGTGAGAGTGTAAAAACACAGCCATGTCATCAGAAAACCCAGGCAACTTTTCTTGTGGAAGCGTTATTCAACGTCAGTGTTTTGAAGGATCTAATTTGAAAGATTACAGGCAATTGTGACTCCTAGTACATCTACTAAGCCACTCCAGTGTTTAATTACCTTCTTCACTAGGATACTGAGTGTTATTTTAAGGCTGATGCTGATATCGTCTTCCCGCTAATATATCTTTTAATATCTCTATTAGTTAGACTGATATGGCCCTCACCTGCTCCAATATTGTTTCTGCCTTTCTATACACAGTGTTCAAATTCTTTCTTATCTGCCTTTTTGACAAATTGAGTAGGTTGGGCTGCTTGTCTTCTCATAGTAAGAGATGTTTTTCAACTCCTATCTGTGTAAAGAAATCAGCCTTTTTTTTTTACTTGATAATTTTACTTCATTTTCCCTGTTTTATATCATCAAATATTTATTTAACTGTGTTTACAAAGAATTGTAATAAGTGTGTTAGTGACATTTTCAGGATCTGGGTATTGGCAGCTGGTTTTGCTAGCATTTGCGTTTTTATATGCCTGTGATATTTATTAGATTTACCTGTACATATGATAACGCACAGTATGAAATAATACATGATGAATTGCTGCTATGGCTTTCACATCTATATTTTCATTGTGTAATAAAGCATGTGTGTAAGAGTCTGGCAAGCTCATTGTGTAACTGCACCACTGCAGTCTATGTATGGTGTCTCTAGTGGTTCTGTGTGAAATACAAAATACTCAGTCATTGCTTTCTACTGAAGAATAATTTCCATATTTATTTAAAAGGACTTGAAGTCACAAATAAAAATCAGTAAGTAGACCGCATTGTATATTTAAAAATCTACTATGTTTATATTTTCAGATGCAGCAGCCAAGATCCTGGAGATGTTTCAAATTATTAAGGTGAGTAGAAAAGTAATTCAAGCTGAGATTATTTTTGTTAACATTTTGTAAACATTTGTAAACATTTATTTCCTGTCATAGAAGACCCATAATATCTGTGTCTTCCCAAATAAAATATCCATTAGTTCCCCCTTCTGTTGTTTTTTTTTTTTTTTTCATTTTTTCTCAGGTATACAAATGATTGAGTACTTGAGACATTTGGGAAGCTTAAGAGATGTGCCACCCTCACAATTTATATGTGAATTTCATTAATTCAATGAACTGAGTCCAAATAAGATAATCTGCCTTTTAAGATCTCTAAAATAAACAGCTGGATCTATTTTCAGCAGGCTTTTGGTAGTGATAGAAAGTTATTGGTCTGGGTCTGGCCATTCTGTAGAATAACCAGATGGATATTTCCTGGTAATTTTGCATCTAGGTAGAAAGACTGTAAGGGATAGGCAAATAAAAATTAAAGAAAAGCATAGCGGACAATTGAGTAGGAATTCAGCCATGAAGTTGTTAACTGACTATATGTTATAAACATATTATTAAAGCAGAAGGGAAATTACAGTCACATTCTCTTTCACACTTCAAGCAACTAAAAGCTCTTCCATGTAAAGAACAGGCTACCAGCTCAGGACTGACACACAGGAAAAAAATTGCTTTACAGAATAGAATCATAGAATCATAGAGTTGCCTAGGTTGGAAGGGACCTTTCAGATCATCGAGTTCAACCATCAACCTACTCTGACAAAAACCATCACTAAACCGTATCTCTAAGCACTATGTCTACCTGTCTTTTAAATACCTCCAGGGATGGTGCCTCAACCACTTTCCTGGGCAGCCTGTTTCAATGCTTAATAACCCTTTCAGTGTAAAAATTTTTCCTAATATCCAGTCTAAACCTCCCCTGGCACAACTCAAGGCTGTTTCCTCTTGTCCTATCACCTGTTACTTGGGAGAAGAGACTGACCCCCACCTCGCTACAACCTCCTTTCAGGTAGTTGTAGAGAATTATAAGGTCTCCCCTCAGCCTCCTTTTCTCTGGGCTAAACAACCCCAGCTCCCTCAGCCACTTCTCATAAGCCTTGCTCTCCAGACCCCTCACCAGCTTCATTGCCCTTCTCTGGACCCGCTCCAGCACCTCAATGTCTTTTTTTGTGGTGAGGGGCCCAAAACTGGACACAGTACTTGAGGTGGGGCCTCACCAGTGCTGAGTACAGGGGCACGATCACTTCCCTAGTCCTACTTACCACACTGTTCCTGATACAGACCAGGATGCTGTTGGNCCAGGTCCTTTTCAGCCAGCCAGCCCTCCAGCCTCTCTTCCCCAGGCTTGTAAATCTGCGTGGGGTTGTTGTGACCCAAATGCAGGACCCGGCACTTGGCCTAATCAGTCTAGATTTGTCAATATCAGGAGGAATCATCTGTAATATATATGAAAAAAAAAAAAGACCAATATTAGTCTCTAGCACTCTGGTCATGATCCCAGAAATTCCCATCTGGTCCCTACTTGCTTTTGCCAAAAGATCTAAGGTTGTCATGGACAAGAGCAAGGCAGCTTACTCTAACCCCTCTATAGAATTTAGTGGATTTAGATGATCTACCATCACAATGAACTGGCTACTTGTCAATATAGTGCAGCCAATGAGTATATGTGCTTGTGAATGATAACTCCAAAGCAAATACATCAAGTCTTAAGAGTTGTTAGGGCACCTGTGTTCCAGGGTAGCAGCAACGACACCATCATAAGAAGCACTTCAGACTAAGCCTCACCTACCAGGCTTGGTATACAATTGTTATTTCCAGTGGTGAATATTTAAAGCTAATGGTGGAAGCAAACATATATTTTTTTTGCTTTTATTTTGCTTGTAAAAAACAGGAGTTTGCTCATTAGGACAATATGGAGAAAGAAAATTACTTGATAAAGTGCCCAGGGACACAGAGAAATACACAATGTGAAATCCCTCATACGAAGGGAATATTTTACTATTGCTATTTTGCAAGGGAAAAGGAAAAGCACTTAAAAATACATATACAAGATTAGAAATACGCATGAAATTTATAGGGAGGGTAAATTGCTCTGTTGTGCCATAGAATTTTGTCTTTGCTTCGCAGATGGCATGCCTTGGGATAAGTTAAACTCAGAGCTCTGGCTGGTATAAATGACACCATTGCAGGAGTATCAGCCTTCAAGTCCCCTGACAGAGGACAGTACTAAGTACAACAGTATATTGTGTGGTCAGAAAAATATAACATTGCTGAGTCTGTGCAAATAAGAACAAGACTACACACAGCTTCATGGTGTAAAACAATCACAAGGGAAGGATTAAAAAAAAATTCTGGCCTCAGCTCAACAGAAATTGAATTCAAAAACCTGTTTAAGTGCAATAAACATAAGTCTTGTCTCCAGCTTTCCAGTAATTAACCAGTCGAAAGTAAAACAATCTTTTAAGGCAGAACTTTTTGGAAATTTAAAAACAAACAACTATTTCAGGTTTCTGAGACTAATGACAAAATGTGCCATCTGAGGTTGAACATTTGATGGGACCTGGTGAGATCAAAGAATTGGAAAGAAAAAACTATGCTGAATAAATAGGAATGAGCTCCAATTACGAGCTGGAAAGTCCTTAAGCTTAAGCTTAACACAGTTTAAGCACGGCTGGAGGCAGCATTGCTGCTCCTTCCTTTAGGATAAATGCCATCAAGATGGCTTGAACTACAGGCACAGGATTTCGGGTTCAGTTCCTGAGGCCTGACAGCACACAGTGTGTCAGCCGATGGAAGTGCCACAAAGTGAGGACTTGATTAACCGATGTCATGCTGTGGCCAATGCATCCTTCTGGTCTAAACCTCATTCTACCAACTCATGTCTGAAGGCCTCACCAGGCCTGCAGTTACCTACGTCTGGTTCCTTAACTTCTGTTCAAAACGCAGTCATGCTATGTACAATTATATCCCTGCATTAGGAGGGTGCTGGAAGTTATGAAATTTGACCCCTTGGAAACAAGTTTCTGGAGTTAATAAAGGTATTTCTCTTGCTATGTCTTGCAGTCTACTCTGACATTTCTTGTTTTAGATTTTCATACCCTGAATCTGTAGAAAACTAACTCCAAGAGAAGATTGGCTGATCCAGCCCATTTTCATGATCACTGTACAGAAAATAGAGGAGATACCTTGCCTGAAGACATGATTAGAGGAGCAGGACAGACCATTCTGGCAATAGCCAAAGCTAGATCAAATTAAATATAGCGCAATACTGCGGCCTGTCTATTCACATGGTTCCTTAAAGAATGAGCAATAATGCAAGCTCATTTGTACACGCATCAAGGATGAAGCCATCTTCTGCAAAATAGCAACAAGTGACTGGTAGCTTAAGTGACAGTGAAGGATTTGTGCTGTCTAAGACAAACAAGTGGCCACAAGCTAATGCTGGATGGGAATAAATTGCCTCATTTTATTTTTTTTTCCTGTGTAGTAAGGGAAGCTTCCTCTCCTGTCTAAAGGAGTCTCACAGAGAGAATTTTCAAGTGCTGTCTTTAGAGCGGTTGCATTCTCCCTGGTGTCCTACTGAGCGAAAGTAAGCGAATCATCAGGTCTTGTCATGTTGAACCTGGCTTTGTCATGAAGCAGTTGGCTGAAGTGTCACATTTGTACTTTGATGTTCAGATACTTGTTTATCGGAACCCATTCAATCACCCATCAGGATTTTTGTATCAATATCCGCTGCAGCTGGAGACAGGTGTGAGGCTAATTCCATGTTTGTGTTTCAGGGTAAGAACATTTATCTCAATATGGTAAATAATAATGTCTGTGGGCTCAAAGGATCTGAAGTGTTTCTGTTGCCCTATTGCTCTTCATCAGCAGAAAGACCAAAAGCCCTCAAAAAAATCTAAGATTACTTCAAAGAAAAAGTAATTTAGCAATGTTTCTAATACAGATTAAAATACACAGGGCCACAAAATAAAACTGGTCTAGCTGAAAATGATAAAGAACGCTGTGCTGAATATTGCAAAATTATTATTTTTTTCTTCCAGAAAAGCAATTACCTTTGGATGCTGGCTGACATTAGACCACCTGATTATATTCCATTTTATAAAATGCAAGGAATTTACATAGTTGGAAGGTTGCACATAGAACTCAATATTGTGTAATCTTGAAATGTTAACTTTTTCAAGCCATGTAGTCACTCTGTATGCAAGGGTAGGTGATATTTCTGCTCCAGTAACCTTCTCAAGACTCGGCAAATAGACTCGGCAGGGGTTAACCTGCAGGATGTCCATAACAGAAGAGAATTTCTCCTCATCCGTAGTGATAAAAAATCAGCAGAATTTCTCCTCTTTTCATATGTAAGGGAGAATGTGAAGCCTTTAAAAAAATGCATAAGGACAGAAGAAGCTGGAGTGCAATAGACTTCGTTATAATTTGTCCTCCTGTGCTGGATGAATATAGTGATGAGTGACTGGCAGGTATTTTAAGTTCCACTTCTTCCATTTCTTTTGATTAGAAGAAATTGTTCATGGCCTTCCTTGGTATACAGACCTTGATTTCTATCTGCTTAGGAACTCTGGATCAGAGAACAACTTCTTTTTAATAAAGGCTTTAGGGATACCTCACTTGTAAGCGGGCTAACAGTAACCTCTATTATAAAGTTGTCTTATAAGCACATTTTCATGTCTTTTATTTTCCTAAAGTTTCTCTCAGTTCAAATTTTCTGAGATTTCTGTCTAGCTTAAAATGCCAGGTGACATGTATGTCTGTACATGCATGCACTGGTGGAAATCTTATGCTGCTTCTGAAGAAACTCTTAATTCTCAACTTTGGAGTGGAATAGTAAACTTCAATCAGGAATGCTGGAGAGAACCTGCATTTGTAAGTAGCCATGCTTATCCCAGTTAGCTGTAATCAGGTCTAGTATGAAGTCTTGCCTATGCTATTGTATTAGATTTACTGCTTCTGATACAGCGGCATTCCAGATTGGGACTTGATTACTACAAATACAGACACAGTCAAACCGTAACTCCTATTCTCCGAATGCACTTGGTTAGACTTAAACTATTCCATAGTGGCAGTGCAAAATGAAGACTAGATTCACTAACATATTCACAAATGTCTTGCTTCTCTGTAATTTCTATTTGCTAATCTCAGAAGTCTCATAAATGGTTATGAGCCAGAAAACTCACTCCAGGTGTGGATTATTTGCTAGTTAGCACTTTTCACTTGCTTTTTAAAAAATTTAAAGTCTACCAACAAGAACAGAGAAACCATGGTATCTGCTTTTGGTGGCCAGTCATACATTATAATTGTCTGAAGAAATTTATTTATGAACCAGTGTTTTTCTAGGCCAAAAGAGCTTTGTCCAAGTATTTGTTGAATACTTGTAAGTGAAGAATACATTTGCAAAATTCAGGATTGCCTCTTGAATGATTTGTAAGCAAAAAAAAAAAAA
>VYZM01009198.1:77125-152633 GCA_013398915.1 Dromas ardeola
AAAGAGGCTAAATTCACAATGAATATTATTTGCAATGAATAATTCAACCAGTACTAATTATTTAGCACCTGTAGAGGAAAGAGAGGGAAATAGATATGCTAATATGATGTTGCCTCTTTTCTGCCTAACTATCAGATATTGATGTAGAGAAGGGCAAATGTCTGTCACATGGCACACTTGCTGGCAGATGTGTTATCAGCAAAGGAAGAGGATTTAATTTGCCCAAATTATCCATCTATCTGTCTATCTAGACATTTATACAGAGACGCTCACATAGAGGTAGCTATTATCCCTATGTATTTAATAAATCTGTTGTACATGAACTTTTTAGCATTGCTTGACAGCTCCAAAATACACATGTTGACTGTGACATGCAGGACACAAATATATAAAAGCCATGTGCAGACATATCTTGTCTACATACTAGCATAAGAAGTTTACGGTCACATTTCTTCAGAAATGGCAAACCCAGCAATTTTTTCACATGTAATTTAGGTAGATGCACAAGATGAATCCTTATTTTCTTGAGTCACCATTGTATGTATCCAATATGTGTTTGCATGTAAAACTGTTATGCTTGCTTTTTTTTAAAATACTGGGCTTTATAGTGCAGTAACGAGAAGAATATGAAAGATGAAGATCCCAAAGATCTTATGAAATAACAAGCAATATTTTACATTTCTACTCTTTTACAATGCCTTTCGAAAGTATGTGTGTAATTACATGACATCACATACATATATTCTACTTCATAGACCTTAGTCTCTTCTGTGGTGTAATAGTGCATTTTCTAGAATGAGGCAAAGTGTCAATAGCTTATTTGAAAATTGCTAACTGTGTTGTGACAGACAATTAATCAGTGGACCACACGCTGTTCACATTATGGCTGGTGTAGGTATGGATTCGTCCCTGATGCTTCTCAACATTTTGCATTCACACAGACTTGTGTCATGCATTATCACTAAAGTGTCAAACAAAGGGTAGGATTATTGTATTCTCTTTTATTAATAAAAGAACTATTATTTGATCATTTTACTCTAAAATAAGAGTTCTGACCCCAGCACCCAGTTTGGAGATGTTTATATATAGAGAGACACCTCGGTTATATACAAAAAGAGACTTGACCATTTACATTGCAATAAATAAATAATTTACATAGTAAGGAATAGCACAGGTCTTTCTTTGCTCTGGACATCCCAGGAATTCATGTGCTGTGAATCTCTTAGGTAGACAAACACACTGGGGTTTTGTCCCTTTTCTTCTAAGCAGCTAAGACCTCAGTAGAATATTAGGGTGCAGCCACTAGGATAGGATATTCTAAACCAGAAGAGAATTAATTTTCATGGCAGCATGTAGCTAAATAACCTAAGCAGATTTAGAACTTTTTTCTAACTGGAGCTGAGATTTTGAAAATGGATGTGTTGTATTGCAAAATTGATTATAGAGGGGGGGAAATCTGGATGTGATTAGGAAATGTCTGAAAAATATTGAAATGGATTATCAATTTCCGGGTAGGTCTACAGGATTGTATTCCCACAGTTCCAATATCGACATTGCGGTGTAAACCGCAGCTGAGAAAACTTAATCTCTTCTAACATAATTTTCAATGTGTTTACATTTTTCCTTTCTGAGATTTGAATCATTGAGAAGAAAAATTGGCCCAGGTTCTCGGCTTTTTCCAGCACAGGCTGAGTTATAGATAGCAGGCTATAAATGCACCACTTGCAATTCAGTAATCCTGTGCTGTTGTTCCCCAGTCCTTAGCAACTTCTGAGCTTCTTTAAATTAAACTGGATGGCTACGATTCCAAAGGCAAGGCATAATGCTTGATGACTGCTGAAAAGCAGAGCATGCCAGCCATGTCCCCACTATGTTTTCCAGATAGAAACTCCTAGGAAAATAGGGTTGGAGAATACTCATCCAGTCTGACCCACTGGAACTGAAGGTCGGAAATTTTACATTTTTGAAGCTAATGGCATAGCATCCATTGATGCTATGTTTTAGCTCCTTTGTGCCAATTACCTGCATGTCTGGAGGAGATTCTGCTCCTGAATGTTTCATTTTGATTTTTTCTTTTTCTTTTCCTTATTCTGTTGATGCTATTTTAATATATACCGTGATTGTTTCTTTTTCCAGTACTGAGCTGAACTTTCCCAGATGCAAGATGAGTCCTGAGAAAGGAAGTTCTCGCAGTATTGCTACATTTATTTGAGACCAAGGATAACATCACGGCTATTTTGTCTTTGAAACTGCCTTTAAATGCAACAACAATTAAAGCTGTGAAGTAAGACAGAAAGCACATGAAAATAATATGCACTCCCTTATGCGGAGTGCTTTGCTTGCTGCTCCAGGTGACTCAGCATAGACATGGGTAAAAAGGGGCTCGATACAAAATAGATTTTCATGTACCTCTCCTTTTTCTGTTTTTATTTTTCTCTGGCATATCATAACTGTGGACCATCAGGGAAGCTTTCCTATGACTTCAGATTTCAAAGCTACAGGTGGTCTGAAAGCATGGCACTTCAAAGAGTGTTTTGATTAAATGAAACAGTGTTTGTGTAATATGGATCCCAGATCTTTGAACTTTTTTCAGATCAATTCAGCCAACAAAGATTCAATTAGGTGAGATCAGAAGACCCGCTTCCATCCTTTGTTTTCATCTGTCATTCAGCCTTGTCTTTTCAAATAGCTTTAATACAAAACCAGGGCCAATCATTTATTTTAATGAGGACCACAATCATAATGATGGTGGTGGTGACGATGGTCCTTGTGCTAACAGTAATAAAACACATTTACAGCTGGCAATACTGTTTGCTTAAAAAAAAAAACCCAAAACCAACTAGTATAGTCTAAGTAGTATTTTAACTGAATTAGCACATGTTGGCACAAGCTGGGTCTGTATCCGCTACTGAAGCTTATTTAACTGTACGTATCTTGTGGTGGGTATTTTTTTTTCCCTTCAGTGAAAGAAAAACTGATCCTAACAGTTTTAAACTTGTTAATTCAAACCATATGTCATAGAGCCAGTCTCCATATGGTGCAACACCACCTTATATTTACAGGGTGCTGCTTTTCCAAACATTATTCTAAAAGCTTTATTTGCCCCAAATGTAATAGGTGGTACTGAGCTCCTGAATAAAGCTTTTAAAATACCTCAAGTGTCTAAATCGCATGCTGATATAGCAAAAACACACCGATTATTAAAAGCTAATTACAGCCCATTTTATTGGCAAAAATGTGCTAATCATGTCCTTGACTGAAAGTGTATGCTTAAGAGAAAGAAAAGCGTGCTGTCAATCCTCAGTCTCCACACATGGCAACAAAAGATAGGTGTAGAAAAAAAAATCCACCACCCTGTAGAAAGACTTTTATGATTTGATCTTCCATGGGTGGCTGCCCAAAACTATGCTGGAGTTAGAGAGAAGAGGTAGCCTCTACCCTTTCTGTCCTTATGAAAGAAAAAAAAAAAAAAAACCCCTCTGGATTTCTGAAACAAAATTGCAATGGAAAGAATGAAGGAGGTTAAAGAGACTGTTGAGTTTGACTGATGCTTTTTGTTTGCTTCTATCTACCTCGAAAATAAAATTATGTGGAAATATCTTAGAAATGTCTGTCTTCAGTATGGAAAAATGCTGAAGAATAACACAGGGTGCTTTGGGGGGTCTCTGAAGACGATTTCTTCTGTAGCACTTCAGTCTGTTTACTTGATTTCATCCTTCTTTCTGGGGCATGAGAAGATACCTAGTTCTTACCCACCTATCTTAGTACCAACCCACTCTCCAAGCTGACAAGCACTGGGGAATGGGCAAATGGATCATGGCTTATTCATCATTAAGCTTACTTGGGAGACCAAGGGGAAGCTTAGGCAGGCTTGCCTGACAGATAGTCTGAAAATGGAGCTTTAGTCAGATGGCACGTGATTATCTAAATTTAATTGTTTGATCTACGTAGGGAAGAGTTACTATGTTGACACCCAGAACTTGTTACAGGTCTGCTCTTTCTATCCAGTGACAAAAATTAGCCTTTTTTACTGAGTCTTACAGAGAAATGGTGTACAATTTCCTTTTTTTCCCACCTTGCCCAGTAGATGCTCCATCCAGCCTCTGTATAAACTGTAAAATTTTATGTTGGAAAACATTACCCAGCGTGTGCATGCATCGGTCTGAAAGGAACCCTGCAGCCAGGGTCAGGGTGGTGGATTGAAACCATTATCGCTCATCATTCTTCACATGTGTAAGCCTGCCTTACAGCCAGTCTCTCTTGGCTTGCTCTTCTCTTCTTGTGCTTTATTGTTAAAGTGAGACTTCCTTGCTCCTGTTAGGAAGGTTCTCAGCTGTGTGATTTTTAAGGCTGTACAGTATACCATTTTTTCAAAGGACCCACAAACCACAAACAAGACTTAAACTATTGACACATGTGAAGTCAAATTCTCTGATCATTTATACCACAGTAACTAAATCTACTGTAGTGAATCCAGAATAGCGCGATTGGCATCAAGGGAGTTACTTCTGGCTTCTCACTGGTGCAGCTGG
The DNA here is from genome assembly GCA_013398915.1 of Dromas ardeola. Classification (NCBI taxonomy): domain Eukaryota; kingdom Metazoa; phylum Chordata; class Aves; order Charadriiformes; family Dromadidae; genus Dromas; species Dromas ardeola. The sequence goes on from VYZM01009198.1 coordinate 81,658, forward strand.
AGGCAGAATTTGACCATAGAGAGAAACATTATTATTTAGTTCATTAATCACCAAGGAAACTTGCTAGCAGAACAATCCTACTGGTTTTCATTATTTCCTTGATAATCTTATTAGAAACAGAATTCTAAATTGCATGCAGAGAATTCAGTGGAAAGAAAACAGGCAGCATTTAGCAAGCAGTCCAACCTATTTCCAGTCTAATAAGTTAATAGCAACATTCTTACAGAAGCCCATGCAAATAAAAGCAAAATACAATAGCGTTCTGAAATGAAAAAGAGAAAGAGAAGCACATACACAAATGAACGAAATAGTTTAGTGTATAATGCCACTGGTTAAAAAAAATGCTTATTGCCTTCAACAGTCTCCCACTTAGATTAAGCTTCCAACCAATTAACCTATTCAGAGTACACAATGCTTTCTTAATACAATAGTCATGAACGGATCAGTGTAAGAATGATGCATTGTCTATCATTTGAATACATCCTGAAGAGAATGAACTCAAATACAGAAACCAAGCTCAAGATATAAACAAAAGATAAATGTTAACATGTGCCTACTTGTTCAAAAGAAAACCAAAGAGTCCACCATATGATGTAGTGCCAGAGTTATGTGAAGATGACCTCTCGCAAAGACCAAGAAATAGTAATACGCTATGATTTACGATGGTAGATTAGCTAGGCGATTGTTTCAGTCAGGAAAGGTGTCCTTTCTGATAACAGCTCAGTCAAGTTTCTCCTTGTGCAGTACATGCCTTGTATGTAAGTTTTGTTAGTTTTGTTAGCAGTAAAATTAAGGGGTTTGATGCTTATGCCACTACTGCTAGAGAACAAATCGGCACAGTAATCTCCTACAAACTGCTCTGAATTGTTTAAAAAACCTATTTCAGACTGTTGCAGACTTTTCATATTTTCTTTTCTAGTCCTCCACTAATTTCAAGAGTCTGTGGTGTCTACTAAGCTACCAGGAACATAGCTCAATTCTAAACCCTGATGCTTTTTTATTTTATTTTTTTAAAGAAACGGGTATTTTTTTATATCATCCTCAGGCTTTACACCATATCAGTTCTCTGCATGATATTCAGTTCTCCCATAAGCAAGCTTTTGTCCTTGAGAATGAATGTTAAAAGGACGAAAAAGAAGTTAAATGATCCTGGATTACAGACCACAGCAGTGCAACCTGAGACAGCTGTGGTGACTAACTGTCTTTACCACAGACTTCCTTTGTGCACTTCAGCAAGTGACTTGATTTTTCGGACACTTGGCTACACATTTATGGACCAGGAGTAATAATATCTCATTTATTGCATGTTTTGTTTATCTTCTCTATGTAGTTGAAAGTGTTACAGGATAGTTGCTGAGTCTGCAGAGTGTCTATCGCAACGGAGGCTCAACATATCTGGACCCAGTAAGAGCTACTGGGATGCAAAGAGTAGAAATAATAATAAATAGGGGGGGGAAGGAAGCAGATTATCAGCATGATTTACACATGGACTGTTCTGTTTATCCCTTAACAGTTACACATCCCATATGCCTTTTGCTTTGTCACAGCGTGGTGTTTCCTGAGATCTGCATTCTTCAGTCATGGTTGTACTTTCAGTTGAGGTATCTGACTGCTGGTCTGCAGGAAAAAAACCTCACCTTGCCAAATGACTGGTACAAAGAAAGGGAGGCCATTTCCCTCCTCTCCCATTCAAGTAACCAAGCTTATACATCTGTGGGGAAAGAGATCGTTTAGGTTAGTAGTTATAGGTATTTAAGACTCTGGAAAGATTAATGGTATACTGCACTTCGGCCTGTTGTATTGGCCATCGTGGCTGTATAAATTATATCCGTTATGAAAACCAGCAACTTTGATGTTTAACGGGGTGGTTATTGCAAGTGAAATGTGCAACTAGAGGGAGACAGTTTTGTCTCTCAGTTTGGCAAATGAGAGACTGGGGACAAGGAAACCTATGGGATGTTATTGATGGATTTGGCTGGGATTACTGCGGTCTCCTCAATAAGCAGAATTTGCTGGATTTGCTGGGAAAGCTCTCCATGTAACTCATCAGGCTAGAGTGCCCAATGCCCTTGGCAGTTGGCTCTCCCTTGCTGAGCAGGACTGCTCTCTCTGTGCCTCTGGACTACGAGGGACTGAGCACCCCAACAGTGTCCTCTGCATTGTGTCGGGCGCAGCCGGCTCACAACACCAGCAATTTCTGCATGGGCAGCTCAAGGTTTCATCTCTGGGAAACACAGCAGGACTCGAGGGTTTGAGCTGTGGGTTTCTGAGGCAATTCAGCTCTTGCTGCAAAGTTGATAAATTATCTCATAATAAGCTGAGTCATTCAGGTCATATTAGGTTAACTGACCGTCAGCACTTATTTTATAATATAAATTACTTGTATTGAATTGGCCCAGAGGCTTTAGTGTCCGATAAATAATTAATAACAGAACACAAATGAAATGGAAGGGTTGTAGACCACTTTTTTTAATTTTGCAATTTCAAATACTGCCTGGTTTTTTGTGTTTGTTTTTTTTTTTTTAGTGTGAATCCTCTGAAGTTGCAGTTATGGTTATTAATGATAGGGATAATAAAACATTAATCAAATCTTTACAACTTTAAATAAGAAACTGTGTCTCATTAAAGTATATAACAATCTTAAATGCAATCTTACTTGTACAGCTTTTGCTTTCACTTTTATTTCTTCTTTAATTTTAATTATATTTGTCTTTTAGGAATTTAAAATTTCATTATATATAAATGAATACACTTGCATACCCTTGTTCCAGCTTAGGCTTTAGCTTAAAAGATGATTGTCCTGATGTGTGGTTTTCAAAAATAATGAGAGAGACATACCAGTGTGATAAATGCTACAATGACCTGCACAGCAGCATTCCACTTTACCAATAGAGAAATCATCCTACATAGTCCGTCAAGTGAAACTGTGGTTTTATGTAAGGATAAACAAGGCGTTTGTTTATGCATTTTTAAAATAACATGATTTTTAAATAATCAAGATAAAAAGGTCACATATTTATTTATATGTAGCACACTTCTCATTACTCTGGTAATATTATGCAACTGTTGCCTTTCAGCTGCCAGTTCTTTGCATTCATTTAATGTGCTCCTATATCCTTGTATGTGTCAAATGTTACTATGCTTTTTGTTTTATTCAAGATGAATATATTATTAACCTCTGCAGCACTTAATACGAGGCAATGCTTTTCCTCCAGAATCCGGAATGAAGAAGAATTTAAAAGGAAAAAAACTCAAACCCCAAATATACATGACCATGTCAGAAGCTTCCTTTTAAACTGACTTTCAAAGTGGTAAATTTTACATTGCAATACTGATAGTTATTAACGTAAATGCCTAAAGACCCAGAAAAAGTTTATTTTTGAGTCATTATTACTCACTCAGAGACCAGCTTCTCTCTCAAGAGACTATACATTTTTGACAAGGGACACACATGCAAACACTGTATTTCCTTTAGGAACAAGAACACTCCCTGACAACGTTTTGGGTAACCTTAATGAGCTAATGATTATGCTATTTTACTACTAGCTTGTTTCCGGCAGAGATGTTTATATTTCAGTGAGTCAAGCATCTCAGCACTCAGTGTCTCTGGTTTGGCATTATCCTAAATCCAAAGGAACGGGCTTACACATGGACAAGCCAGTTGGAAAGAGCCATGACCTGCACATGGATACACACAGAGGTAAATGCGTTGTATGTATGCTTTCAGATGCAGTGAAGCTGATGGACCTGTAGAAAAGAATGCTGAAGGTGAAGCATATGATTCAGGTAGAGTAATTCAGTGCTGTAATTCAGGTGTAATTCATTGAAGTGATTGATTATATAATTTTCCATAACAAAATGTGAGATAAGACAACAGCAGTTGGGTTTGCTGTGATTCAACTGCAAAATGTTTGTTAAAAATATTTTTTAATCAACCATCTCAAAAGACACAGGCTTTGTAAACAGTTGGTAATGATACAAATTAAGGAGTCTAATAACCTAATTCGCGCTGGAGCTGATGTTGTCACAGTCATATTAAGACTTTCCGGACTTGTGGTGAATATTGCCAAGGTCACTGAAAGATGATATATTTCCTCAGTTCTGGAAGGGTTGTTGACAACACAAGTAAATATTTTTGACTGTTTTTATAGAGGCAGTTGAACATCTCTTGAACATATCTCTCCTCTCCTGATCTTTGCCATCTTTTTTAAATAAGATTAGTGTCACTGCAATTTGAGTATCAGGTACTAAACTGGAATAGCCGAGAATATATGGTTAAGAGGTGCTCATATTTTTGGGTTTAGGCAGGAACAATGTGAAAATCTTCTTGAACTCTTATGTGACATGCTACAGAATTTAGCACCATGATTTTGCACTAAGTCCAATACCTGACATCTGCTGGAAAAGTGCCACAAGCAGTCCGGGAGATTCTTGGAGTGCATTGAGGATAACTTCCTAATCCAGGTGACAGAAAGCCCAACCAGATGAAATGTGTTGCTGGGCCTGTTGCTCATCAACCCAGAGGAACTCAAAGGAGAGGTCAAGACTGGTGGTAGCCTGGGCTGCAGCGATAGTGCCCTGGTGGAATTCATGATCTTGGGGGATATAGGCCACATGAAAAGACTTAAACCTTATGAGAGCAAACTCTCAGTTGTTTAAGGGATTAGTGGCTGGGATCCCCCAGGAAACTGCCCTCAGGAATAAAAGAGCAGAAGAGAGCTGGCAGCTATTTAAAGTTATTTTTCTTAGAGTACAAGAGCTCTCAATTCCCATTTGCAAGAATTCAGGCAAGGAAGGAAGGACACCAGTATGCCTGTGTAAGGTCCTTCTGGTCAAACTGAATTACAAGAGGGAAATGCATACACAGTGGAAGCAGGGACACACATCTTGGGAAGAATACAGGGATACTGCCCAGGAGTATAGGGTTGGGATCAGGAAACCTAAGGCACAGATGGAGCTAAATTTGGCAAGAGATGTGAAGAATAATAAGCAGGGCTTCAATAAGTACACTGGTCAGAAAAGGAGAACAAAGGAAATTGTACAACCCTAGTAAATAAGACAGGGAATCTGGTGACAAGTGACATGGAGAAGGCTGAGGTACTCAACAACTTTTTTGCATCAGTTTTCACTGGCAATTGCACTTCACGCATCTCCCGAGTCCCTGAATCTCAAGGCAGAGACTAGGGGAATGAAATCCCATCCATCATAGGAAAAGATCAGGTTTGCGACCATCTTAGTCACCTAAACATACACAAGTCCGTGGGACACAATGAGATGCATCCAAGCGTCCTGAAGAAACTGGCAGATGTAGTCATGAAGCCGCTTTCCATAACTTTTGAAAGTCATGGCAGTCAGGTGAAGGCCCAGTGACTGGACAAAGGGAAACATCACAACCATTTTTAAAAAGGGTAAAAAGCAGAATCCTGGGAATACCCACAAGTCAGACTCATCTCTGTGCCCGGTAAGATCATAGAACAGATCCTCCTGGAAGCTACATCAAGGCATATGGATGACAGGGAGGTCATTAGAGATAGCCAACAAAGCTTCACAAAGGGCAAATATTGCCTGACTAATCTGGTGGCGTTCTGTGATGGTGTGACTGCATTGGTGGACAAGGGAAGAGCAACTGATGTCATCTATCTTGAATTCTGTAAGGTCTTTGATGCAGTCCCATACAACATCCTTGTTGCTAAAGTAGAGAGGTATGGGTTTGGTGGATAAGGAATTGGCTGGATGACTGCATCTGAAGAGTTGCAGTCAATGACTCAATGTCCAAACAGAGTTCAGTAATAAGTGGTGTCCCTCAGAGGTCTGTACTAGGACTGGTACTGTTCAATATCTTTATTAATAACATAAACAGTGGGATGGAGTGCATCCTCATTAAGTTTGCGGATGACACTGAGCTGACTGGTGCAGTTGATATGCTTGAGGGACAGGATGTTATTCAGTGGGCAGGCTGGAGGAGTGGGCCAATGTGAACGTCATGAAGTTCAATAAGGCCAAATGCAGGGTCCTGCATCTGGATCGGGGCAATCACTAGTAGCAGTACAAACTGGGTGTTTTGAGAGCAGCCCTGCAGAGAATGGCTTAGGGACATTGGTTGATGAAAAATTGGACATGAGCTGACAATGTGCGTTTGCAGCCCTGAAAGCCAATGATATCCTGGGCTGCAAAAAAAGAAGCGTGGCCAGCAGGCCAAGGGAGGTGATTTTCACCTCTACTCTGCTCCACTTGGAGTACTGTGTTCAGCTCTGGGGTCCCCAGTACAAGAAAGACATGGTCCTGCTGGAGTGGGTCCAGAGGAAGGCCACAGAAAAGGTCAGAGGGCTGCAACACCTCTCCTGTGAAGACAGGCTGAGACACTCCGGGTTGTTCAGTCTGGAGAAGAGAAGGGCCTGGGGAGACTTTATTGCAGTTTTCAATACTTACAGGAGACTTATAAGAAAGATGGAGAGAGACTTTTTACCAGGGCTTTTAGTGATAAGATTTCAAACTGAAAGAGGCTAGACTTCTATTAGATATAAGGAAGGAATTCTTTACTATGAGTGTGGTGAGGCACTGGAAAAGGCTGCCCAGGGAAGCTGTGGATGCCCCATCCCTGGAAGAGTTCAAGGTCAGGTTGGATGGAGCTTTGTGAAACCTGATCGAGTGAAAGATGTCTCTGCCCATGGCAGGGGAGTCGGAACTAGATGACCTTTAAAGATCCCTTCCAACCCAAATCATTCTGTGATTCTCCGATTCTAAGATTCTATGATTCATAGATTCTATGATTCCCTGATTCTATGATCTTCTTGAAGTGTGTCAGGTACTTTTGGAAACAATCAGACTTAACTGAAAGCTGTAAAGTACAGCAAAATCCACCACATCCTTTGTAACTTGTTCTAATGACAAATTAATCTCATTGATGAAGAAATTTGCCTTCTTATCCACTTGAACTCAGAGGAATTCAGCTTCCAGTGCCTAAAGCTTCTCTTGCCTTTTGATGACAGCTCTTCAAGAAATGCAGAGATTTGTTCCCAGACAGATGGCAAGAAGTCTCCAGACATTGATGTTGATGTCTGTTTAAATACACAAGAAAAAGTATGGATTTAGTAGGTGTCTTTCTTTTTCAGGAGGTAGATTGTGACCGCAGCCATACAGGGGGTGAGATATGGTTAAGCAACAGCAAGCAGCAATTTCTGATGGTATCGATAACCGTGATTTTCTCTGTAGATACGAAGTTATCTATTTTGGTGCTTGAACAATCACAAACTGTGTATTCTAATGGCTCAGATTGTGCAGGCAGAGAGTACCCATACCTGGCTGAGCTGCTTTTTTGATGAAAAATGTTTATTAAAATACAATAGTTATAAGGTAAAAGGAATTTTAAAAAGACTATGATAAACGAAAATAATTTGTCTTCATTTAGAAGAAAAGTAACAGGCAAATTGGCTCTTAATTATTAATAATAAATAGATGCATTAATTATAAGGAACAAAACTTTTCAGATTATATCAATATAAAAAGAATTAGAATTAGCTAGCAGGTCAATAATGAATATTTCAAAAGCTAGTAGTGTTCAAAATAAAAATGTTTATGTTTCTATTAAGTATAAATTTCAGAAGTGTACTAATGGTACAAAGGAAGAGAACTAACATTAAAACCACTAAAATGGGTAAATAAAAGCAGCATCTCGATACCTTATATTTCAACAAAGCAAATAAAATAGACTAAAATGTACATTAAAATTAGTAAAATCTGTTAGTTTCTTTTTCTAGGACTTACACATGTTATTGTTTTTAATTGTTAAAAAAGTGACACTAAAAATTACTTTATATTAATAATGTTTGAGATATACCAAACCTAATTTAGTGAGTTTACTGATTAAGAGAGACTATTTCTAACTTCTACAAGGCTGTCTTAAATCTGACGTTTAAGCCATTGTGTTTCTTACATCACTGGCGGTTTATAAAAAAACTATAGCAAAAAACCCCACATCCAGAACTTGGTTCAGAATTAGGCTGATGTACCTTGTCATGTATTTTGGAGGGAAAATGAAATAAAAATGGCAGTTTATATGGTAGCATAATATATGCAGGCAAACAGCATTCAGAGCAAGAGAGTGCTGTTCTGGCTTTTTAAATTACTACTTTACTGAGAAAGATGGCATTTGCAGTGGATGGAAAATTAGTAGCTCTGTTGGTGACACCACACCAGAAACAGTGTGGCCCAAAGTTTACTGTGATTTCTGCCTTGGCCTGTGGTTATGTCTCTTCTCTGTATGGAAGGAGGTAGCCTCTAAAGGCTTTTTGGGCCAAACCCTGTCTGTCTAGTCCAGGCACAAAAATGAGCTGGTCAGGAGCTCCTTCAGAAGCCTTCAGAAGCCTTAACTCTCTCAGTTGCCGGGGGGAGTAACACAGAGTCCTAAATATAGAAGGACTGTTTTTACCAAATGACTAATTTTAAGCACAAACCAGGCAGCTCCATCAGGCTGACTGATCCCACCTCCCATCATGGTTTCCAAAGCAGTTGTTAATCTGTGTGCATTTAATTTCGTTGTCTGGAGATTTTGTGATACCTACAAAATGTGCATGGAGGAAGAGAGTGAGATCCACAGATTCCTTTTCCTTTAGATGCAAATGATCTAGGGGCTGCAGAATAAAAAAAGCTGTTAGGGTATGCCTACTCCTTACTACTTTCGCTTAAGCACTCATGGTAAATTGGAGGGCAATACTGATGAGCACCAAAAATTAATTAGAGCAGAAGGCTAATTGAGCATTATCAAATTCTGCTAAAAGTAAATCAAGTACCAACATTGTTGTCATCTTGAAAATTAAGTGAGGTGGCTGTGTAGTGGATGTAAAGTCTAAGTGTATGAGACAAAAGGATCATTAGTATTAATGCCTATCATTTATTTTGCATATGCAGTGAAATATCACAGTCAGGATGAGGGTTCCATTTACTTGGCAAGGTAGAGACAGAAGTGAAAATGTAATTGCTGATGTAAAGACATTTTGGATTTAGGCCAGCGGGAATCCTGAACAAACTCCATCATGTCCTAAAAATTTTACTCATGTGAGTAGTCCAAGAGACATTGAAGAGGTGATTCATCCACAGAAGAGAAAAGTATGTGCAGAACTGCAGTATAATATAAAGCAAAAGACAAGTTGAGGGTCATATGCAGGAGGAAGAGACTCAGGATAATGGCACAAAAGGCTTATTTCAGAAAGAGTAAGCCTCCTTGCAAAGGATGCAGCATCAGGCCTTCTCATTACGTACCCTGCACTCAAATCCTGAACTGAAACATAACTTACGGCCCGCGGGTGAGCTATGCCCAAGGGCAAGTTCCTTTGAGCAGAACAGACTGATCTTCCAAACCATTCAGTTCTCCACTGGGTTATGAACAAGCCTGGAACCCCAGAATAACACAGACAAAAAGGCACCCTTGTAGGTCATCTGGTCCAGCACCCTACTCACAACAATGCTGGTTTCAAAGGTAGAGCAGGTTGACAGAGCCTTGTCCAGCTGAGTTGTGAGTGTCTGTAAACATGTGTCTTTATCACCACACTCCTTGGAAAAGGTTTTTTCTTATACCCAGTGGGAAACTCCCTTCCTGCAGTATGTGTCCTTTGCCTCTCTTCCTTTGGCAATGCAACTGCAAGAAGAGTCTGGATTCCTTTTCTCTATTTTGGTAGCTGAAGACAGCAATGGAGTGCCCCTAAAGCTATCCCTTCTGCAGGCCAAGCAATCCAAGCTCCCACAGCCTCTCCTTTTCCCCACAATAGGTTGGACCAGATGATCTTTTGAGGTCCCTTCCAACCTGGGCTGTTCTGTGATTTCTCATGGTGCAAGTGCTCCAGCCCCACCACTGAACCCACTCTGGTTTATCCAAGTCTTTTTTTTTTTTTTAACTCTTTGAAAATATCTTTCAGTACAGTCGTTTATATCTACCTAACTCCTTGCAGCAAAAGGCTGTGCAAGATTGAACCCTCACAGAAGACCAACTGGAACTGAAAATGCAGTAATATTTTTACATCATAATTCTGAGTGACATTGAGCAGACATATGGCAGCATAAAAAAAGGCTGGGTTACCTTTATTTAGCATGAAACCATAAGCCTCTGAAGACAGAACATTCCTCAGACAGTAAAACATGTAAATAAACCCTGGTATGGAATTGGTACCTCCAGAAGCCACTTGCTGCCCCTTCACTTAAGTGACTGTCCCCCACTGCTTATGTCCAACCAAATGCTACTGGGTGTTCACAGATAGAAAAAAGAACAAATGAGAGTGCAACTGAATACATAAAGAACATGTGTTGGGAAGGTGACAATTTCAAGCACTTGAGAGTCAGGAAATAACATTTCCTGTAGTAACATTATCTCAGACATACTGTATATTTTATGACATACTTTGTATTTTACCACACTTAAAGGTAAGGCACATACTTACAAAGAAAAGCAGGAATATAAAAGACTGCACTAAGAAGGTAACCTTTTCCGTATCCCGGTTTTTAAAAGCTTAAAAAGCTAACCCTAATGGGCAACTTATTTTTGTCCTTAATATCCATTAAAAAAATAAAAAGGAAGTACAAGACAAAGTCATTTCCAAAATTTCAAACATTTCTGCTGCAGATATAGATGGCAACTGCCCTCCTGTAAGTAGTTTTTGAAATTGTATTAAAAAAAAGCACGTTTTCAGAAACTAAATCCCTATCAATCAGGTGAAAAAGGCATACACAAATTTATACAACCATATAAATTATATTGAGAAATACTGAAATACTAGCCAAGATATTTTCTGAAATAGCAGTATTGAAAAGAATTTGGAATGGTGGAGGAGATTCAGAGGGATGTGGTACAACAGGAGTGTTGTGTCAGTACCTTAAAATTAAGCAGAACAATCTAAATCACTACTGATTGCAAGCTAAGTCATGAACAGGATAGACAGAGATGCAATTAAGAAAGAGGTAAAAGGTAATAACCTAACTAATGAAAGTCAACGTGGCTTTATATAAAAAAGGTCATGTCACACAAATTTGATACAATTGTCTGATGAGATTTCAATCTTGTTTGACCAACATTATTGCATTGTCAAAATAGACCTCTCTAAAATATTTGCCTTTGTGCACTGTACAAAGTAAATTCGTTAAACACTTACCAAGTGAGAGATCAGGAAAAGTAATTGTAGATGGAGAATAAATCATCTGGTAATTCAAATCCTGAAAGGAGCTGTAACAGGACTATCCTTGACCCAGGCCTATTCAGTATCTTTGCTAGTTATCTGGAAATAAATAAAAAGCTCTTGCTGGTGAAGTCTGCAGATAATCTGAGCAGCTGTGGCATGTTAAATAACAAAGAGAAATTCTAGCAAGTGATCTGTATTGTGCAATCAGACAGGCTCGCTTACACCGCATTAGTGCTTTTCAGTTAAATGAAAGGTAAGACATTAGGAAAATAAAAAGGTAGGTCACTTTTTCCAGATGAGGGAGACTTTTTTGAAAAATTAAAAAAAAAGACACAAAACACCACCAAAAAACAGCGCATTGAAAGAGAACGTAGTTGGCAAGGTAGAGAACCAGCTAAATATGAAGTCTTACAAGACTAACGCAATCCTAAGAAGTGAAAGCAGAGGAACCTAGTGCAATTTTTCCCAATTGTAGATTAAATATCAGAAATACTGAATCCAGTATGTAGTTCCCATTTAAGAAAGAGGAGAAAATGTAAAGAAAGCAGCAAGAATGACTGACAGTCTAGAAAATCTAATATGCAATGGTTGCCTTAAAAAGCCCAGAAAAAAGGGGGCTTAACCTAGCCGTTCAATGTTTAGGTGTTTAAACTTCTAATGTATAGGCTTAGATTAGGTGAGGAACATTTACTTAAGTCTCGTAGATTTTTTTCTACGCTTTTATTCCATGCTGTAAAAAGCTTAGTAGTGCTGCCATGCACTAGATTTTTTGTTGTAAGCATAAATTTGTAATTTGAATATTGGACTTCCATTCTCAGGATTTGACAAACCAGCCAGCTACTTTCCAACATGTGCCGTCCAAGCCAGAGATCAGAATGACAAAGAAAGTTTTCAAAGGAAGACTAGATTCCACTTGAAACCACTTGTAGACAGGGGGATTGGACTTGGTTTTTTTTTTTTCTTACTCTACCTCAGTTTCTCCGGTTTTATGCTTTTTCTAATCACCATATGACCTAAGAAACTTCTATATAAGAACAAGAGCTGTCAGTGGACTTTACAGAAGAATTTATATGCTTTCTTTTCCTTGGAACAAGTTTTATTGGTTATGTTTTCCTTCTTGCTTTTTATTGTTGTTGTTGTTGCCAATTAGCAGTTATCAGTCAGAAAAGACTTCTACATGTTTTGGTCATGACAGTCCATCTAATGTCTGTAAGGGACCAGTCTTTACTGAAATAAAGTATCTTTGTCACCCTTGACACTTCTGAGTGTCAATGTGCTCTTGAAACCCAGGAGAAAGGTCCTTTAGGATTAAACAGTAGAAGAAGGAAGAGATCCATTTAAAATGTACATTTGATTATATTTTCCAATTATTATTCCTCTGTAACAGATTTGTACAAATTTACAGAGACTGTATTTGGATGTCCTTTTTTTTTTTTTTCCTCGTTCAGAATTTTCTATTTAAATTTTTAGCTTTAAAATGGTTTTGCCAGCACGGGAGACACTTTAATACAAAGAAAAGTACAAAAATGACTGAATGCTATTATGGAACAAAATGAAAGGAAGAAAGTATTAAGGGGTGAAGGAGGTGTTATTGATGTGGAAAATGAAATGGAGACCCTTTTCCAAAGACTTCTTAAAAGAGCTGTCCTTACAGCGCCTTCCTGCCATTTTCTCCCTTTCCCCAAAGATTTTGTAGGTAAAACCCTGTATCGCTGGTGTTTTTCTACCCATGAAATATTCATCAGCTCTGCGGTCTTCTCTTAAAGGAAGGAGCCAATAAAAGAAAAATACTTTAGATATTCTTGTAAGAAGAAATTCAGTGCTGCCTAACTTCAAAAATTAGGTGCATTTGAGAAAGAGAACTATGTCACAATCTTCAATATATTAGCTCTCTCCCTATAAATCTGTAGCTAATGATGTAATGTGTAACATGAAAATCATATTGGATTTATATTCAGTTCCATTAGGAATATGACCTTTTCTCATTTGAAGCAACATGGGTACTATTTTTTGCCTGAAATGGGGCAATCTAAACAGAGTAGCTTCTGAATCATAGGGACAATGACTGATGACAATTTTAGAAATAGTCTGTCAGGGGATTGCTGGTTATTTGGAATGGATTAAAATTTTGTGTGAAAAATCTTGTGTGAAACCCTTGTCTACTGATGAAATACGGAGTCAGAAAGGGTGAAATGTACCAAGCGTCTTCATTTCACCTTCATCATTGCCAAAATAATAATGATAAATCCTCCAAATAAAGCAATTATTATCATCTTTATAAAATGTGTTTTTAATTGAAGGTGATTGCTTTCTAAAATACCTCTAAAAGATGTTGAAAAATGGAAAAAATACTGTTATTTCAGCTCAACTGATATTCAGTCCAACTTTTACTTGGTTTCAAAAAAAAAGCCCTCTGAGATCACCCAAGCCGTGATTTTTTTCTACCTTTTTAATGTTTTTTCAGGACCACTAGTAAGCCAAAACATTCTTTATTCACAAAATTGTACCGAGTACCTCTCATTTCCTTGGGTTTCAGTGTCAAGAGTGGAATCCAACGTAGAAATGAATACGTGAAGACTGTAACTGCATTTTCTCTCTACATCTCAGCTCCTCCAAGAAATTCCCCACCCTGATGGAAAGAATGTTCATCGGGTAAATCATTGTGGCCCAAGACAAGTCAGGTTGTTAGGACGTGGGTGCTGACTAAGAAGCAGAAGTAGGAGCCTGTATACAGGTGGTCATCCCTCACAGGTAAATATATGAAAGACCTTTCCAAGATTGCACGAGGGCAGGACTAAAGATTCCTCATCTGAAGAAGAAGGAGTGATGGCGAGGAGAGCCCTGTAGTGGCTTTTACAAGGGCTACTTCTTCAGTACGTCTTTGTTTTTAACTTGGACAAGACAGCACGGGGCATATGAGATTGGCATGTGAAGATAGCATTCAGGGAAATCAAAGTCACATTCCCCACTGAATTGTCTGGGATTGCTTCCTCATGATTTCTTTCACCAGGGTCTTTTGAGAAATGTTAGGTCATCAAGTACAGATTATCACAGATCATCAGATTAATTTTGTGGAAACCATTTATGAATGCATACATGGGTTTTTCATAAACTAAAAATGAAAGACAATCATGGAAGTTATCAGTGCAAAATTGATTTCTTATCAAAGTACTAATACATGAAAATGGAAAAAAGAGAAAAGCTTGGTTAAAAAAGAAAAAAAAAGAATTTAAAGCTGTGACTAATTTTGAAATTACTCTTAGTTATTCTTGAAACTACTTTTGTTGTCTAACACTCAAAACTGCTGCTAATGAGTTAGGCTGAACTACCTGTTGCATGATGCTTTTTGGTGATTGGTTCTGATGTCTCATTGCAGAACAACTGGAAAATCATCTCATAGACAAGAATGAAGGCATGAGACATTTGAACTGCAGTTCCCCTGAAACACCTCAATGACAATTGTAAATCACCCTCTGGGTTTTGATCATAAGATTTAAGGCTCTTTTATGCTGTTTGTGACAAGAATTAAAAGTACCTACATGAAAAAGAAAAAAAAATAATAAATCAAATGTCTTCATTCATGTGGTACGACACTTAGGAAATCTATGTGATGATGTTTTATATCTGTTTTTAGCCTGCGCTTCCTGTGCTGCTGAATACCTCAGTTTATATGAGAAGAAAGTCTTGCCTGGTGGAAAATAAGACTTAATTTAGTCAGAAGAAGACTAAAGTGACACGAGCAGGTGGAGAGAAACATCAAGACAATATGTTTTGCCAAAATATGCGTGACTGCTGTGCATGAGCTGTGTTTGCAAACTCCATTTTGGGCTACGATTAGGGCAGGAACCTTTTCTTCACCAAATGTTGGTCAGCCTAAGTACGAGAAATCCTTGGGTCAGCATGACTTTCCCACTTTTCTCACTGAATATAGAGAAAACCTCAAAGACTTACTTTCATTAGACATTTGCCTTCAGATTTCAGTTCAGTACGGGGAATCGCACCTATTCTTCTGTGAATTTTAAACTAGAAGTTCTGATTTTCAAGATATAAGGAATATTTCCATTTAGAAAGGTGGTTTAATCTATCTTTTTGTAAAGATTGAAATGAAAACCACTGTGACTTGACTGAGACATTTGATTCAATCTTAAATATTATTTATGGGTTTAGCTCTTTAGCTTTGGTAAAAGGTAATTTTTCATAAACTGAGGAAATTTTGATGGAATAGCCTGAATCTTTTCAGTTTCTTGTTTCAGATTGCTTAGAAGTAATTGAGAGATCCTTATCATCTTTCCTGCCACGCATGCAAATCTCCATCCAAGAAATGATATGCATTGCCGTGACTTCTACTGAGTCGTAGGCGACAGAAAATTCATGTATCAGAGCCTGGAAAAGGCGTTCTTACACAAGGTGTTGTTGTGTCTTGGTGTCTTCCAGGGCTTGCAATAATCTTGAAAAGCGAAAAGAAAAATGCACTGTTTAACAATGACACTTGTCTTCCCCAATTCCTCACCCCTTCACTGGAGACAGTGCTTTGGGCCCTCACCATGCCACCACTTGATGGCTGGCATTTGGTAGCTCCTCTGTGGAGGGTAAGCAGCATCTACCACAGACAGTTCTCTGCCCATTGTTGTAGAGTCTGAGTCTCTTCTGCCCTGGGACAGAGGTTAGCCCCTCAGAAGACAAGGAGATGTGCTTGGGATGAGGGGGTGGTCCCAGTCTGGCAATTAGGAACTGAAAGGATTAGGGTATCGATAAATCATCAGGCTGCCTGAGCCCGGATGAGGTTTTGGCTTGGAGCAGAAGCTTTTGAACACTTCAGTGAAGGTTCTCCCCCAGATATTTCTGCCATGCGTGACCTGAGTAAGTTTTAGTCTTGCCATAACTCTGCCTAATAAGAATTTTCAGGCATTTTCTAGACCAAGAATGACACGCTAAGAATAACACACTAAGTAAGAACATAAATGTCTGTTATTTGGAAATCTTTCTAAAGTGACACAAGAAGCCTTAGATGGAAATTATTCTGAATTGCCGAAGAAAATATATAAATCAAAATTTGTGAAAATTTACTGCTGTGAGAAAACTACAGGATTAAAATAAAAAGCAAAAAACAAAGAAGAACAAACCCAATAAACTTTCTTCTGCTCATGTAATGTTCATTGAAAGAAAAATACCCCACTGATTAATATTTTGCACTTCATCCAGTACCATTATGCTTTCAATAGAAGTCTTCGTAACTATATACCTTGGCAATAACTACTTTAGGAAAATGACGTCTGTTACTAAAATGTGTTCCACATTTAAAAAAAAAATAAAGTAGTGGGCTTTTTTTTCTCTCCATTCCTTTTTAATGTGTTCTTCTATGTTTTTTATCAAGGTAAGTTGTCCTCTAAACTCACTGTGCAGGATGTGTTCCATTTCAGAAGACCAGCATTTGCGTGTAGTAGATGATAAGGCAGAACACATGCAGCTATTTCATATCCCTAAAAAAAAATCATGATTGTATAGCACCACGATAGGCTTCTTAGTATACAAAGGGTTAGTATGCATCATTAAAAGAATGAGCAAGCTTTTGATTTTAATTGTAATTGTAATCCTCTCCACTGAAGCCTCAAATGCATCGTTTGAAATCTAGTGGAGATGTGAGTTTTCACTGCAGCCACTTTACGTTTGTGAAACATTAAAAGGTGTAATCCAACTGAAATGTAAATCACTGTTCTTGAAAACAAATTACAAATGAAGATAACAGGGCAGCATACTAGCACTAAAGCATCCGAGAGCCCATCTGAGGCAGTTTTCTTTCAGACCCAAATTGCAGCAGCCCTGTTATCATGGGTAATAGGGTGCTGCTAAGGCAGGTTGATTACAAGGCTATGGTAAACAATCCTTTTAAATTTGGTGCCTCAATAGACGTGCGCATACAACATTAATCAACTGAATTCAAACAGAGCCACAAAGGGAAGTGGTGGGCCAGGCCCTGTTGCTTTAACTCACACAGTAAGTGGCCGAAGTTCAGTGCTCACTTGCCACAGAGGTGTTTTCCGTCCCTTCATAATCAGCATTAACTTGTATGAAATCTTAATTGTGAACCTTGTGGAAATGCAGAAAATGAACACTTGAGGTTTCCTCTCGGAAAGGGCTGCTTTTTTGCGCTTCAAGGTATAGCAATTTTCCTTCGCTTAGGTGGTGGCCTCCCTGGGACAGAGCTGGCTTCTGGTTTGTGTGTTTGCTCGGCCCCCCAGAGCT
Organism: Dromas ardeola; assembly: GCA_013398915.1. Classification (NCBI taxonomy): domain Eukaryota; kingdom Metazoa; phylum Chordata; class Aves; order Charadriiformes; family Dromadidae; genus Dromas; species Dromas ardeola. The sequence goes on from VYZM01009198.1 coordinate 99,066, forward strand.
GGATGAATCCGCAGGATGGGTTGGTGGGGCAAGCTCTGCCCAGCAGTGCAGCCCCACTCCTGGACCACCACGCGGCCTTAACCAGGGAAAGACCAACCTTCTCCCTGCTGAGGCCCTTCTCCCACAATAAACCTGCCTTTCCAAATAAACCCCCACCCAGCCAGCCCTATTACATTAACAGCAGCCGGTTTTGGTTTTTTTCATATTACTGACCCCCTTTTGAAACTTGTCATAACTCAGTTTATTACACCGCTCAACCCGTTTAAAAGGCTCATGCATTTATAGCATGTACTGCCAAGAAATCTCCTCTATAATTGGAGATTTGCTTTAGAAAAGCTGCTGTAATGGGGTGAGGAGAATAAGTATCTCTTGGAAGGATGTTGATGCAACTTGGAAAAGCAGGTAAGCTATAGAAAGAGCAAAGTGCAATAAATAGCTCCTATTTAAAAAAATAAATACAGTAATTTAAGTCTGCCTGAAGATAGCTTTAAATAATTCAGTAAATGATAATAATAACATTCACTAAATGATAGCTAAAGAATACCTTACAGAGTAACTTACAGCAATGCTTTGAGAGGCCAGCTATGTGTAGTCATCAAGCATGGCCATACTCAGCAATTCAATTTATTTTGGAAAATTTTAATTGAACACTTTAATTAAAACATCCGTAATTCTTTCGTACAAGGAATATCTGCTGTCAGCTCATTAAATATAAAGAGAGTGTGTAAATGTAAGAATTCCATAGAACTGAGCATAAAAAGCATTTTAAATTGGTGATACTAATAAAAAGTTTGAAACCTAGGTGCTGGGACACCACAGAGTATTGCTAATAGGGTTTGGGGACTCTCACATCTAGGTTTCTGGTTAAAGTCTAGTGCCGAATGAGCTATATAAAATGTTTCCTCAGCATAGGATGGCAAATGAGCTATTAACCTTCAGACCTAGTTCCCAGGAGGTGTGTGTATCATTAAAAACACGGGGACTTATTAGGTAACTTTCTGGAATTTTGGAAGATTGGATGGCAATGGATAATGCTTCGCACTGCTCTCAAGAATTTGATCCTCCAGGAGAGGATATTTCCAGCACTCTCAGAGGAACAGTGACTATACATTGAACCCTTTGAAGAAGAACAGAAGACACTTGTATTTGACCATATTACACCCAATTCCTTTTTCTCATTTTGCTTCTCATCACATATTTGTAATTTTTTTTTGTGGATCAGGCCTGTTTCATAGTAATACATACATGGATTTGCACATGAGTCTGCAGATTGCAAGTAAGCATGGGACTACAATTGCAGTGCAAATGGCATACACAAACTGGTGGAAAATATGGTAAGTGAGTAAATGATTATTAAAACTCATCAGCATGAATAGACTGACAGACCTTTACTAAAAAGTTTCTCTATTCCATATACGGGCACACTATGGGTATCAGTACAGCCATTTCCCCTGGGCTGCTTTGCCAATGTATGTGATCACCATTACTTACAGGGAATAGCTCTAGGAATATAAAGGTAATTCACATCACTTAGTTCTTGGATTTAATTCAACCTGTTCAAAGAGGGTGACAAGTTCTTTTTTTTTTGGATAATGGTTCTCAGGAGGCATATGACAGGAATGTTAATTCTCCAGTATTAACTCAGAGTGCATTTCCTTTAAGATAGTCATCTAAACAGTGTTAGCTTAAATATTTTTCAGCACTCACCAATCCAGCCTAAATTTAAGTGGTGACCTAAATTGAAGAGCTCTAGGGACACAGATGATACTCGCCACTTTAAATCGAAATAGTAGCCCAACAGCACAAAACCTGAAATTTCTCTTTCAGACATTGTAGGACTGGTTTCTGAGACCAAGTATTGGGTTCCTCACTTTGGATTTCCATTCTAATGAGATGATGTTGTATTAATTGGGAGAGACTATGCTAGCAGAAGTATAACATTCTGCCCATGCCTCAGAGGAGCCAGACATATCTGGGAGATGGAGGAGAAACCGTCTGAACGGAATACTTCTGAATTGCGAGGAAGACTGTACAAAGAAGCATTAGCCCCCCAAGACCTTGAATATACATACCAAGAAGAGAAACACTATTATTCTTTTCCTTGAACTCCAAGTTCAACAAATGAAGGGGATTGCTGCCGCTATGCAACACCAAATAAGATGCTATTAAAAAAGCAATTGGGAGCAGGGAAACTGAGTAGCCCACATCCCTTTCACCTCTCGGACCTCTTGGATACCCTGATATCTCTTCTTGCAGCTGTCATAAAAAGACTGTTTTCTTGACTTCCAACCATGATTTTCCCTTGGCAGGGTGTTGCATAACAAATATTTACTAGGCAACTGGATTAAGGTTCCAGTGTCCAAAGAAGTACATACTCTAATAAATCTGCAGATGTACCTTTAAGCTTTTAAGTGGAATAATAAAAATAGAGATTTCATCATTCGTGTTAAGCACAGTCTTTAAGGAGTTTCTGTATTAATATGACCTGTCATAAAATGATCGTTAAGTTTCATCAGACAATAATAGAGATAGGAGGAATGGAAATATCACAAAACTGGTTCAATTAATTATAAAATTGTATACTTTCCCTGTCATTATTTAAAAAAAAAAAAGTCAGGTTACTTGAAAATTCTGAAGACCTCAATAACTTTTAAATATTTTTCAAAATTTCTTTAAGAATACAAAATACTGAGAATTGTACACAAAGAGGGCCATGTACCTGACTGTGAGTTCAGCTCAACTATACAAAGGCAGCTCACAGTACAGACTTGTAACAAATTGGGCAATCCAAGATGCTGTAGTCAAGAACTATATGAAACACAGGGATCATTTGTACACATGGAGCTGAAAAATACGGCTGTTGTTTTCACTCAGAGATAATAATCATATCCCTTGGCTGCAGGATAAGGCCTGCTTTCTTGGTTCATGAGCATTAAGAAACAACTCTCCCATTGTTAACCTTCCTGAGGAGAGGCTGCAAATGCAGGGTCGTACAGGAAACAAAGATGTGGGAATCATTTAGTGCAACCCTACACTTAGACAGGTGCCACTCTTAGTCTTTTTAATTGATCTCATTTGTTACTTATACCTGTAAATCACACTGTTATCATCTCTGAACAAGCAATGGAAACCAGAATTTGTCACTGACTAAAGATAGCAGACCAGGTCCTGAAATGGGCTGGTCATATAGACTTACTGGCTTAATTACACAACAGTACATTAGATTGAAATGAGATACTTAGAAAAATCCAAATTACATGCAGGCCCCTTGTTTCTTTATCCCACATTGACACAAAACACAGTTCAAATGCAACTGCTAAGAGAGTAAGTTATAGTTTTCTGAGAGAGACAGAGACAGATACAGAGCCAGGCCTGACACAGTCAAAGATTTTTGCAGCAAGATTAATCTTATATTGATCTAGAGGCCTACTATGCTGACAGAATGACACTCACATACCAGAGCTGCTGCAGTGTCATGATGGGAACAGGAGCATCATGAAGGCGAACAGCTGGGAGCCTTCTCAGGGGGACAAGTCCAGTTATTTAGGAATGGGTAACATGAATAGGATTTAATTTCCTCTCATTGGAATTACTCAGTTCTATATGAAGTCCCATGTAAAGAACACAGACCATAGAATGAGGGAGACAAATTCTCCACACTGGAAGAGTAGTACAAATATTCAGATGTGTTTCTAGCTACTGTTGTGCATGCCTCTTAAATACAAATGGAGCCCAAAGAGAAACTAGTGCTGAAGTGTTAGACAAGGAAACCCAAACCCATATTCTGTCATACAAAATAACTACAAAAGCAGACTTCCAAAACAATACCTTTCCTTCCTCTGTTGTTCACATTTTGACTACTTCTGTGGCTTTGCCTATTTGGTCCGCCCCAGGAGAGACAGATAATTTTATCAAGACTGTTGTGCTCCTACATATTTTCCCAGCTCTATGGAGACCCTGAAACGTCTGTTTCACAAACAAAATTTTGTCCTTTTGGGCCTTCAGGAAGACAGAGTGAATGAAATAAGACTACCTGACAATAATCTTATGTTAAAGCCTACCTCTACTGATCCTGGAGCACTGTGGAGGGATGTCTCAGAACCCAAATTTATTGTCATTTGTAAGAGTGGCAGGAAGAGAAAAAGTGCTGAGGGAGAGGACGTGGAAGATATGAGAGCAACTGAGCAGCCTGGGATCTTGAGGCAGCACAGGTACTGCTGGAGAAGAGGAACAGGACTGATGGGGGAGAAGGTGACTGGAGAAAGAGAGAAAGGGGGAAAATGCAGGGTAGGAAAACATATAGCAGAAAGCAAGAACCTGTGAGAAGAAATTACAACAGAGGAGAAAGATGGGATTCCTCAACAGAAACTTGCATTGGAAATATGAGGCAAAAAGATAACATCCATGGAGATGGAATAAAGAAAATTGGGATGTGAGATGAGTGATTTGATAAAGGAAGGACTATATAAGGGGAGCAATGTGAATCAGTAAAGAAAGATATATATTAAGGGATTTATGTACTCCCACTGGTCACTCTGAAAGACAGAGAAGAGAGGCTAGTGAAAAAAGACCTGAGTCATAATTCATAAAAGAGAGTCAAAAATTTAAACAGAGAAAGTTATAATGACTGGATGGAGGGAACTGAGAAGGGAAAACTTAAAAAGAAGTCTAAAGGAAAATGCCCACACAGGAAATGCAGAAGAAAAATTATGGAAAATCATGAATAAATGTTTACAGAAAAGTTTAAGAAAAAAAAAGAGAGAAATATGAGGTGGCATGGAGACAGGTATGTGGAGGAAATAGAGCAACAAACAGCAGCCATAATAATTCAGAAATAATAATTCGTCCATTTTTTGAACCTGACTAGATGACTATGTAGTCATTACACTTGTTGAAATGAGATGACACTTTGTTCGCATTCTTAAAAATGTGTCGGTACAGACGTTCCCCCTAGCTGTTACCATTCACCCCTTTGAGGGATAACTGAGAGCAAAGAAAGCCTTCACCTTCCTCAACTTTATTCACAGCATTTATGGTACACCTTTCTGCCTGCTGAGAGCAGACAGTGATGCTGGCAGGCACACCACAATTGGCAGACATGTTTAAACAAGTGACTACAAAAATGAAATGTATGAAGCACAGCTAGGCAGGAAAACTAGAAGCCAGAAGGCAATAAACTGATTCCCAAAACTGCCATGCGTTGCAAAATAGGTGGAACCCATGCATTTCTATCGGTAACCCTCTCCAGTTTGTGATTAGCTACAGTTTGGAACAAAACAGCAGTAGTTGTTCAAAACTGTTCAAACCTACACGATACATGCTTTTATGAGGCAGAAGTGTGTCATGGTTCAATTTTTCCTTTGTGATACACCACCCAACCTATGTTGAGTGTGATAGATCAGCGCTAAATCTTACCCTCCTTTCACTGACTGTCTCAAAGAGCAGTCTTAAAGAAAGGAGTACCTTGCCCCAAAGGAATGGAGAGGTTTCCTTGAGATTTGCATTCAGAAAGGATACAAAAGTCTGGGAATGGTTTCTGCAAACTAATGTGGGAAGTTTAGGGGTGCCTGGGGAGGAAAAAACTACAGAGCTAATGTCAGTGCAAAAGCTGCTTTAATAAAACTTGTCCAACCTACAACTTAATTTTCAGTTTTTCACTCAGGTTACCCAAAGTTCAGACCACACAAGTTCCTTACAGGGAGCTCTTGAAAGTAGTAGTGTGGAGAAACCACATTTCTTTGATTGTGTCCACCTCCTTCCAAAGCCCGAGAGACTTGGTCTCCTTTTGTCTTTCTAGCGACCTGTGGCAAAGCTAGTGGGCAGGCACTAATTCCATGAGAGATATTCCTCAGTTTGTGAATGCTGAAACCAAGTCTCAAGGAAATTGCACATAGACTTCCATTTCCCTCCTTATCTTAAATCTGCTCTCAGAGGTCTTTGAATAATCTGGGAGCAAGAATTCAGCTGTCCTAACCTTTGATGCTATGTTATCGTTTCAGCCACAAGACTCCTAGACATTAGTGATGCTGGGACACCCATGCTGTCATGTTTGTAGTATGGAGAAATAGCCAGCCTCACCTCTGCCAGGCAAATGGTTCCCAGCGGCAGCAAAGGTAGCAGAAGAAAGGTAGCAAAGACATGGAGTTAGCTCATGCCTGGCACCAACTTCATACAGACAAGGGACATGATGGCCCAAACAATTCTTACAATGATGTGGCTGATTGATAGAAAAGTGTCCTTTTCATAGCCAGCCATGCTGTTTCCACTTGGGTATAGAGCTGGTGGGGCCCAGAGCATGAGTTGTTCCTTGCAGCACTATTTACCTCTTGGTCTTAAAACCACTGTTAATTAAACCACTAAAAAAGCTGTTAATTAAAATTATTTCCTTTTACCCTGAAACCCAAAACCTCTGAGATACTGAAAGAACATAGGTATTGATGATGAGAAGACATTCACGCAGTTTGCAAGGACAGCACAGACACTATTACTGTCTAATCTCCTATTTCACAGCAATATATATTTTTCTCAAGCCTATGCTCCCATTGTCATGATGGGATGTAGCCTTCAGATTTTGACAGATCTGATGAAATATTTTACAATTTTGGAATGAGACAAAAAAGGACAGTTCATCTGTAATTTTTCTCTTAGATTATTCTTCACATTTTTTTTTCTCCAAATAAACTATAAATTAATCAATGTGAAAGGCTTTTGAACCTTTTTTTCTAACTTCTTGAAGAAGTTAGTTCAGATAAGAGAGTGACACAAGTTTAAAAAGAATTTTAACTTAAGTTGCAGTAAATTGTGGATACTCTTATTCAAAAACAGTCTCAATTCAGTTTACTCTGATTCATGAAGTTATGTCATGTTAAAGATACCTTAAAATTCTGAAACAAAATTTCTTGTGGAATTGATGTAGTTTCAGTAACACATTTTAAAAGTGAATTCAGGTTAACTTTTCTCAGATCTCCCCACAAAAATAAACTACTACTCATGGTATGCAGTTAAGACTGGATCAGATATGAAACATTCTAATATTTGTCTAAGGGATATAGCAGTGGATGCCATTTTTATTTCTTTTTAGGAACATAGTTTAGGAAAAAGTTTAATGCTGTTAAGTAATGACTGTTGCTTTTGAACCATAATGAAGCATTTGCATATTATTATTTGAAAATCCTGTTTCCTAATCTGCATGGAAAATTCAGTTTCTGGAAATTTGTAGAATATAAAGGACAGATTGCCACATTGTTGTCTTAGCAGTACAATAGAAATTGATCACATGAAACTTAAATTTTAGCTCCCCATGCTACTTTCATTTTCAGTTTTATGACTGAACCCATCTTAGTCGCACAATATTGTTGGCAGTTGTCTTTGTCAGTAATTTCAGCTGGTTTAATAGTTGAACTTGCGGAAAAAAACAGTCGGATGTTGATTTGCACTGCTAGTAGCAAAACAACAGGAATTATAGCAGATTAGATGTTTAAAATTTCCAAGAGAGAGTGACCAAACATTTGTCTTGTAAAGAAAGAAAGTATATTATGACATGGATTCATAACAACAAAATAAATGTTTATACCAGGCAGCAAATGGATATTACAAGATATGCTTTTTTAATTTGTAATTGTACCCTGCTGAACATATGCAGCATAAAATAGCAAGCAGTACATGACTCAGCTTCTAAAATAGTTATCAGAGCACAGATTTGGAAGTTCAAAGCATCAAAAAGTGAACTAGAAAAACGATACCTACCAAGAGGGCTGTACACTTTTACAGGTTCCAACAGAGGTTGCAAGTCTATTTTTATGTTGAATCTTGATTTAAACACATATACATCTCAGCTTCATAACTTTAGATCTTTTACCCTGCTAAAGTATGCTAAGGAAAGCAAGAATTATAAGATTATATTGGCTTTAACAGAGAAGCAACAGTTGGTTTAATGGGGCCTGTTCAGTTCTACTCTTCCCTTTTCTTGTGCAACAGTAATAATAAAAACTGAAATACAAGTCTCAATATTTTATTTGTTTGAAGTAGAAGAATGGGCAAGGCTTTTCTGCATTAAGCAGCTGCATAAGTAAGAGTTGTCTCTGTCTTTCTTTGCTTTAAGATCTCATTGTGAAAACTGAGGTGGAAATTATTGTTGCCTGGCATTGCACTTCTGACTCCACAGCTACATTTTATGAGGCTTGTGTGCAATTAGCCAGTTCGTTATTATATCCTAATTTTATAATAAATCACTTCACTCTTTTTCTCTCATCCATCATCAACTTATCTGCCCGCAAGTCAAAATGGTACCAATTATTAATCAAGGCCAGAGGCGCCCGCTCCTGCATAGGGGCACCATGTTTCAACTGTCAGGTGGCATCCATCCCAGCCCCTCTTTGTCAGCAATAAAGAAAATGAAATTGGACTAATATGAATCTCATTTCTGCCCTGATTAAAGGCCTACATTTTCCCTAGGCATTGCCTGACCAGGTCCTGACTTGTGAGATATTCAATGTTCTTGTAATGTCATTCGGACAGAGCGCGCCTGTCTCCTTAGGTCATTGTTCTTCAGATTCACTTGTTTTACATGGAATATAGGCTAGAAAATCTAGACTTCCTTTGGGGTGTTAATTAAGAGGAGCATCCAAAATTAATCAGCAAATTCACTAGGGCGAAGGGGAGCTGTCTGAAGGCCTCGATATAAAATGCACTTCTAGTACAGAGAAATGAGCCTTCGGCTATTGACAAAGAGAAAACAAGTGCACAGACGGCAATCTGACATAAAAATTCATATACGTATACAATTTTACATTCATTTTCCTTGTCAGCTTGTCACCTTTAATTATAAAGGTTGATTCGCTATTTGGCAGATCTGGAAATTGTAAACGCTTGGCCATTTGAATATCATCATATGGTCAATGTCTTCAAAAAAGAATGACACAGGAGCATACCAGGGAAGGAACACTGTAAAATTCAAACTGAACTTCTCTGATGATCACCTTGAAGGATCTTGCAGGTCTTAGGGACAACTGTGAACTTGGCTAGCAAAGCACGCAAGTTATGTCCACCCACAGAGAAAACATTGTATTGACAAGTTCCTAGCCCCTACCCGTTTTTACTTAAAGTAGTTTCTAATCTTCATTTCTTTAATTCTTTTATCACTCATTCCATTCTAACGTTATTAGTATTTGGTGTGAAGGATTTGCATAGACCTTCAGGCTACTAATGACCTTTATGTGGAAACAGAAAATTCTCTGTTTTGCCCAACGAAGACAAGACTTAAAAAAAAATAAATGCTAAGCCTGTATCATGCAGACACCTCACAGAGAAGCTTCTTAGACAGTTAAAAATTTAAATCAGATAAGTTTGCGTGTTTTCAGTAAATTAGAACTGAGTTTTTGTAACTGGCTATAGGACATTTTATTCGTACCTTGAAGGAAGCCCATGAGCTCAGGTTTCAGAAGCTACCTGTTGTAGGTTTTTTGTAGTTCCACTTTTCTTATTTACCAGCTGTCTCTGGTTTTATGCAATTTTTCAGAAGTTTGGAAAGACTGGAGTTACTCCCTTTTTAATATTACAGCATATCATAGTTTCAAACTAAGAACAACCATATTGCTCAGAGTTTCGGTTATCACTATTACTTTTCATGTATTCTCATATATCAACGATATAAAAAATAGGCCTTAAAAACGCTACTAGACCCATGCAGCAGCACACACCGAGGAACACAGCTCTCCAAATATGTTCTGGAGAGTCTGATACAGATGATGTTACTTGGATCATCTATTGACTCATGCTAAACTTAAAATGCAGGCAGGCAAGTTGAAGACTTCAGAGAAGAAGGGATTTTGTGCTGTTTTGTGAACACTTCTCTAATGTTATGGAACAGAAAACAACTCAGTGTAGGTCTTAGTATGTTGAAACCTGGCACTGTCATGTTTATTTCAAATAACTGTTGCACAAGAAATAGCATATTCTGGACTGGAATGATACTCTACACTGCATCATATGCTAACTGATTGGTTAATTTCACTAATTTAAGATTCTGATTGCATTTTTTGAATTAGACACCTTCATCCCTAAATGGGTGTGTTAAGTTAACCTTATACCATTGACTTTTCAGCTGCTGTATTTTTAAGCTTTTTCTACTGATGAATGAAGACCATCAAGGCTACTGAACCCACCTAAGGAACTTTTTTCCTTACTTGTTTATACATGATAGTAAAAAGGGAATATTCACTGGCATCCAGACTGGTCTTTCAGATCAGTTATGTAAATGCATAAGAGAATTGTCCTCATGCTGAGACTTACCAGCAGTTGTATCTGTGACTGTGAAATATTGAGTTAGGTCAAAACTTGCAAGGGTGAGAGCTGGTATTATGCAGCAGTCAAAACACAGCAGAGTATTTGCTATTCTTTTTTTTTTTTTTTTAATTAATGCAGGTTCTCATCATGACGAGTTTTATTAGGACTAATGGGACCTAGCGTAGACACCTGTTAGGTAGCTTTAGGTTGCTTAATGGTTGATAAACTACTGAGCAACACTAAAAAATCCTATCTGATAATCACAGCTAGATTTTTAGTAAAAAACATTAACCCTGATTTCACTTCAAGGACGCCTATACCCTCTATATGCTGTACTGCCTGTATATATTTTACAGACAGACTTTATATATATCCCTTTAAGACAGAAATTTTAAAAAATGAAGAATTCTAGCCTGTATTTAATTCCTATATATTTTCTAACTAATAGCTAAATAGCATACCAAGACTGCTTTTGAAGCTTGTAAAAATATAAAAAAGAGAAAAAATAACCCAACATAAAAATGTAGGATTACAGGAGGTCATCTCCATTTTGTTATTGCCCAATTAATTCCTTACTCTATGGGTTACTATTTTTTCCAACTTTATACATAATTTAAAAACCTAAACTATGACCTGTAAACCTTAACTATGAATTATCTACATCATTACAATGACTGTTTGGAAAACAGGATTTCCTTTGACATTTATTTTTTCAAGGTTAAATATGTGAACACAAACCAGACTTGTCTTTGAAAAGAAAGATCCATGTATTTCCCTTCCCCATGTGTAAGTATGTCTTCTTTTAGTTCTAGAAAATTTCAGTCACAGAGTCTGTACGTATACTGCAGTGCAGGAATGGTACGAAGCCTGAAGCCAAATTCCCCAGTCGTTCCTAACTCTTACATGCACTGGGTCAACTCTTGGGGTGACCCAGTAGATCCAACACAGGGATCTCTGCACCTCTCTGAGGTGCATCCTGAGACTTAGCGTGCACTGAAAGAAAAAATTCCACATCGTCCTGACAGTGCGCCTATAGATCTCTGTGCCCTTGCTGAAAAATACCTGAAGCAAGCACATAAATTGGCCCAGAGTTCTTCCTGAACAGAACTCATGTTGGGTGGTGAAAGGGAGGATGGGATCTGCAGGCAGCCTTCTTGAAATCAATGGATACACAACGTGAGACCTGATGCCACCTTAGTACCTGCATGATGTCTGCCATCTCAGACAAGATGAGACACAATTGTAATTGTGTGAACTGTTTTTCCTTTTCTCTGGCTGATTTTATTTTCTATCTATAAACACCACCTTTTATCTACATTTCCTGCATCTCTGGTTCTGAGGAGAAAGGGTTATTCCTTAGGATCTGATCAGGCAGTCAGCAAGTCAGTAGATTTTCCAGCACTAGGTGAACATGACTGGGGCCTTGGTATGCTGTTTGTGCTCACTAATTATAAATATAAAACCAAACAAATACAAATAGAGATAAACTATTTACAGATATTCCATCAAAAATTTAAAGAATTAATTACTAATCACAAAATCAATCTCTTTATAGACTTTAAGTTTTCATTAAAGGAACCAAAATTCCAGTGAGAGTTTTTTATACTGTATCTACAAAAAAAACTATGGTATAAGACAGTGGTGTTGCCTTTTCTCTTCCAAAACACCCCTATCCTGTCAGTTAATGAAAGCAAACAAAACCATGATCTGAATGTCAGTAGAACTCTGAGATACTGAAATTAATTAAACAATAATTAATGCATACTAAATTAAAATTTTTAGTAACTCAAGGCATGTCCCTAGCGATTTTTTCCTAACCTTTTTTCAGGACTTCACAGGGTAATTTTGTTCTGGTTTCATGTAACCAAATTCCCCAAGCTGCATCTGAAGAGGTCTGTTCTGCAAGGACTGCAGGAACTCTCACCCTCCCTACAGTCAGGTGCCTCAAACTCCCGAGAGTGAGTGCCATCCTAGCAAGGGATACCTGCCATCTACACACCATGGTGGTGGGTGGACTGTAGTCATGGGGGATATATATAATTCTTTCATTACCTACCTTTATATTTACAATTTTTAATGCCATAAGGTTGACACACTTATCATTCAAATCTTCTGTTAAGGTAAAATGAAGCCAGCCAATACTTGCATCTCTCAGGATCTGTTTACGGTGCATAATTTACTCAGAAACAGCATTAGCTTTCTTCGTTCTTTAATAGCAACTGATTGCTGGATTATTAAATTAATATTAATCAATAGGAAATGATTTTATGCACTACTTAAAGTGTTGTTCACATCAGAGTTTAGCTGTGTCCTTTGGAGTTGCAATGGTTTCATTCCTGTTCTATCAGACACTGCTTCTATATGAGGGAAACTCTACGTGTCCTTCTGATTGGGGAAGACTTTGATGCTGCGGGAAAGACTTGCCAGTTCATCCTGTAGACCCTTGAGTAGACGCCAAGAGACATAGGGCATTTCCCACTTGAAAACGTAAGTTTTAGGACTATATCTTCACATATCAGGAGGGAAAACCTGATCAGTAGCCATGACCTGCGCCGTAACATACAGGGACAGCGTACCACCTTGGCTAATGTGGAAGAGAGCATTGAATATCTACTGCTGCCTCTCTGCCAGCACCCCAAAATGCAGGGAGCTGGGCAGCGTACAGGGATGGCATAGTGGGACAGGTAAGTTGTCCTTCCCTCCCTAAGGGGCAGAGAAGGGATGTGTTCCGTTCCTGCCACTGTGCCATAAGCCTGCCCTGCATAAGGACCACACCAGCGCAGCAAGGAGGACAACACCTTGTGACAGTCAGAGACTCATCCTGTCTGGCCGTGATCATTCCTGGCTCCTTCAAGTGCAGACTTCAATGTCAAACCAGCACTGCAGTATTTTCTCCAAACTCTTGCCATAAGACAGAAAATAAAGGATGGTCCTTCCTAAACTGGCAGTATCTAGCAGAACAGTTGCCTCAGAGCTGTTTTCAGTGGCTAAAGAAGTGGCACCTCACTACATTACAGCACATTAACTATATAGGAGGTTCCAGTCTCATCTACCCTGGTTTTCCCAGTGTGGTGGGTTGACCTTGGCTGGACACCAGGTGCCCACCAAGCCGCTCCATCACTCCCCTCCTCAGCAGGACATGGGGGGAAGAAATTCAGATGGAAAAAAACTCATGGGGATATAGACAGATAAATAAAGCAAATGCAAAGGCCGCACTTGGAAGCAAAGGAAAACCAAGGATCTATTCTCTACTTCCCATCAGCAGGTGATGTGCAGACCCTTCCCAGGAAGTAGAGTTTCAGTATGAGTAGCGCTTGCTCCGAAAGGCAAATGTAATAACAAATTACTCGTCCTCCTTTCTCTTAGCTTTTATTGCTGTGCAGATGTCATATGGTATGGAATATTCCTGTTTGGGTCACCTGTCCTGGCTACGCCCCCTCCCAAGATCTTGCCCACTCCCAGCCTATTGATGGGGGAGAATGCTGGAGGGACAGCCTTGACGCTGTGTGAGCATTGCTCAGCGGTAGCCAAACTACTGGTGTGTTATCAACACCTTTCAAGCTACCAGAACAAACCACAGCCTTATGAGGGCTGCTATGGGGAAAATTTAATCCATCTCAGCCAGATCCAATACACCCTGTAAATTCTGGGAGCAGTCTTGACCAACATAATAGGTTGAGTTCTGGATTATTTTGATGCCCTGTTCTGATTATCAGTAAGAGGCTTAACTTTGCTCCGGTCCCAGTCCCGTCTGTATGCTTTAAGTTAGCTTTCTGCAGTACGCAAGAAACAGAGGGAGGAAAATCAGATCCAGAGCACACCTGGTCTCGCAGAGAGTAACTTTGGGACAGGACTGTGGTAAGCAGCCCCTGGTTCCACAACCAAAGTGCACCTGTGAGAGAGGTGATAGCAAAAGCTTTCACTCACACAGCTGCAAGGGACCTTTGGATATCTGTGCGGAATTTACCAGCCCTCCTCCACTGACAGACCTTCAGATGGATTTCAGGTATACAGCTTTAAAAACATATATATATAAAATTCTCTTTATCCTTTTTTAAAAATGAATTTATAAAAACAGGTCTTTTTTGGCATTCATTTTAAATGCAATTTATTTCATTTTAAAATTGAGGCTTGATCCAAATTTACTGAAAAAACAGTTGATTTTATTTGGAGTTTGGTTTGAACCCTGATTTTGTTCCCTTCATTCTGTTTTCTGCTTATGAAAATTGACTGGCATCAAATGAATGAGCAACTGAGAAACTGCGGACTAGTATATTACACTATGCGCAGCAGTTGGATAAAATACCTGCCAATCCCCCTTCATCCTTAAAAGATACGCAGAATGATATGGTTTTATTTGAGTAGTACTTCTACCACAGTGAGACTCAACTTTTAAATTTCACTTAAGTAATATATGTTAAAGCAAACAGAAGATGACTGCAAGGAGGAGCACAGCTCTGATTTACAAGTGCTTTATTGCAATTGTTTTCATCACACAAACTAGTTGCCAATACTGAGTGACAGATGTGAGACCTTGGGATTATGGAAACATCAAAATATGTCACATCCTACCAGCTCTTGGAAAATTTAAAAAACACCGCATTGACATTATTAAGTATTACAGGGGGTTGTGTCGCTGGAAAGGAATCAACAAAAAAAGTTTCTGTAGGAGCTGAACTGCGATTCAAACATAGCTGATGCCAATCCTCATGTAGTTAGAAAACTGCTTCAATCTTTGGCAAGGAGCAACTGCATATTCTGGCTTGAATTGCTTGAAGGAGACCTGCAACAAAAGAGCAGAGAACAGGATAATACCTTTGGCCTAAGGATTCAGAAAAGGTTCAATTCGAGCAGTGACAGGAGGCTGTGGACACGTCTTCAGAATGGAGGTGAAGACAGCCAAGATGACTGCTGGTGAACCGGCTCAGGTCTAGAAGCAGTATATCTAAGTTTGAGGGGCATCAGGCCTGAGCTAATAATCGCTGCTGATTTATGAACTCCTTGACAGGGCTTATCAGCTTGTCACGGGGCTGCAATAACTCAGTGAGACTGCCTCCAGAACGGTGCTGTGCAGAAGCTGCATGGCTTCGTGCTGCATGGACTGATGAAAGTTCCTCACCGGGTTGGAAATCTCTCTTGAAATGCCAATGTAAAGCAGCAGAATATTGCCAACCTCTCTAATTTACCTCCATGTATCCAAGACATAATGCCTGGTAAGCTTAACATGCCTGCAGACTTTAATCTATATTATAATATATTTTCCCTAGGATGTTTTCGAAGGAGCAGAGCTGCAAGTGCTGAAATTACTGAAGCACACTGTAGGAGGGTTTTCAGCCTGACTCCTTGGTCTGGAGTAGGGTGAGCTGCAGGACTTCATCTCAAGAAAGTTAATGGCTGAATGCTACACTCTGAGGGGGTTGCACAGGGGTCAGAGAATCATTTAAATTCCAAGAATTACGATACCCTGTGTTCATCTAGCTAGGAGGCACTTTTAGGTTGCATCATACTAACATTTTGGTTTATAGTTCCTCAGTTTCCTCATGTTACTGTGCTTTGTTTTGTTGAACAGTGTAGTTTGGTGCCTGCAAACTAGGTGCCCGCAAACTGGATTTTAGAAAAAAATAAATTAGGGTCACCACTTCAGAGGTGCACCAAGCGTGGTATGCTCCCTAATGGAGCCAGTAGCATTTGGACATTGAGTGGGTGACTTTGAACCATACGTGCGATGAGGACATTCAGACCAGGAGATCCTACTACACCTGGTCTGAAGTGAAAACTTGCCATACAGCAAGATGTATGGTTTCAACGTTGACTGCTTTGATCTACTGATTTACTCTTATCGTACTGAATTGTTTGCTAATGTAGACGCAGCCTTAATCCTCCTTTTCTCATCACATACTAAGTTCACCACACACTGAAATGCAGATGAAAGCACTTCCTCACGTAATGTTAATAAACCTGGTTCCACTATAATCAGTAAGAGTTCAGCCTTGTGTTGCATGCTGCTGAGATTTTCCTGCAGCAAGCTGTTATTTTTAAAAAAAATCCCAAGACTCTGAAGTATCTTGAAGTCCATGCAATTTCAAAGAGCCACCTCCTGAAAAACAATGATGAAGTGGAGATCTGCTTTTCCCCATCAATCAGAGAATGGATTTTTTTTTTGGGAAAAAAATAATTGACCTGTTTTTAATAAGTTGAATTCACTAGCATCTGAAGCCATTTTTCAAATTTAAGCTCATGGAAAGGGTCTGTGATATAGACGACAAATCCAACGCTGATTTTGGATATTTCCATAAAGGTTTTTAAAGTAATCCCACATACTGCCTTTTACTGAACTAGACAGAAAGGAAATGTGCTCCCATTCCCCTTTTTCTACAGTTTTTTGAGAATATGCTTATAGTGCACTGAATTGTGAAATAAAAAGGTATTTAGGAAAACAAAAATCCCATCAGTACATGGGAATATATAGTTACTCCTGGAGAACAACTCACATTAAATATCATTCTATCCACTTTTCCAGCAAAGCCTGGGCAAGGGGTAAGAAAACACCAGTTTACTGAGGTATTTTTACATAAGTATTTAATACCTTTTTGGACTGATTCCATGAGACGAGCCTATGTCAGAGCACATAGGACTCTGGTTCAAAGTTTCCAATTTAATTCCCAGATATTATGACCCTCAAAAAAGAGAAGATGAATTTAGAAATTTTGATCACCTTACCAAATTCAACAGGGATGGTGAGATTTTAAGCGTTTGCATATCCTGGGTCAATCTTCAGCTAATGGAATCCATCTGGTAAATCATCTAGTGATCAAAATAAACATGTCAGCAGTAAAACAACATCACATATCTCAGAAATTAGCTCAATCCAGAATCCCAGTACACATACGAATATCTCATTCACCATCATTCTGAATGCTAAATGTTACATTTATAAGCCATCGGTTGAAACTGGTAAAAATAAATTACTTTCTAACTCAGAAAAATACTCTACATTTTTTAGGTAGAATTTGCTCTTTGCTCTTTGTGCACATCGACATTTGTATGTCGGGGTAAACAGTCCAATATTACAGACTGCCCCTAAGCTTATAAGATGATTCCTCGCTGACAGGCGAGAAAAGCAAAGCTAAAGTAGTTAATGTGCATTTTTGTTAAGCAACAAAACCAGAACAAATATTTTAATTAGTTACTGCCTTAAATATTCTGCTATAAAGAGAGAATGTATGTATACAATTTTATATACATGTATATAAAAGAGTAGAACTCTGAAACTTCCCTTTCCCTAAGCGCAGAGAAAAGCAGTCTTCCTGAAATGCTGCCTGTTTTCAAATTTGGTTTCTTTTTCGATCTAAACAATATTGGGAAAATGTTCGGTTGTACAAATTAACACCATCGAGACTTTTTTTTTAAAACCGAAGGTCTAATTTTAATGGTAATATTTCACCTATAAAAAGTGAGGATAACAAGTTTGTATTCATACAAAGGTGTTAATTAATGAAAGACAAACCTTTGCCAATTATTGACACATTCCTCTGTAATCCTGTTATGTGGGACATTCTAATGAAGTCATAGTTTATTACTAATGATCTGGCTTTGTTTAGAAAAAAAAAAGCTGTGAGGGGGAGGGGGGTTGAAATAATTTATTTGCTTTGGTGTATTTTTTATCACAGCAGGTAAGAATGCTGCATTTTGACTGCCACATTGTAAGCAGGATGAGGGGGTATGACCTCAGAAGCAGCAACGGAGAACTGGCTCTTTCACACTTCAGCACACACTGCTGTGAACCAGCACTTTGGTCATGTTATCCGCCGCACCACAAAGCTGTCCGCTAATTATCTCTGAATACGAATTTTATTGAACCTTAATTTTCAGTAATGGGGCCTGATAGTTTGTGAAGAAAGACAAAAGAAGGGTTCCTTTGTTTTTGCCTCACAATAACCTTCTAGTGCTGGAGCTATGGCAGAACTCATTAAACTTGAACAATGAGTTGAAATATGATCGTGTTATTTTTGTCCCTGCCCCCAAACTAGGCTAGTCCTGTCTGCCAGCCTGTCCATCTGTCTAACGATATGGGAAGAGACATTGATTTTGTAGTGGACACTGTTACAACACATTCCCAAACTCCTACCGAATCACCGGGAACATGAAGCTGAGCAGAAATTTGATTCTTTTGCACATGTTTGGCAAGATCTCACGGCAAGTTTAGCAGTCATCCGGGCACTGTGAAGTGGAGATCTGAAAACTCTGATTAAACCAGGTTAAACGAAAGCTGATTTGTGTTTGATGTGCACTGCGGGAACAGATTTACACTAGCTAGAAATACCTGCTATTCATTCAAATGTTGAGTTAAAAGAAATTAATGCTAAAAAAAATGTGCTGTTAATTCGTAAAAGGACTGTAGGTTTCTGCTCAGCTGAGGGCTGGTAGGTGTTTTTGTACTTTTTTCAAAGCCCAACCTTCTCAAGGCATCTTCCACTATGCAACGGAGCTCTTAAAAGCTTATTGCTTCCTAATTTGTGTTTTTCGCTCTAATTTTTCGGTCTCCACTGAACACAGGGCTGAGACGTTGTGCTGTACTGCATACAGTAAAATACCTCAGGATATGCATGAATGCAGTCAAAATCACTGGATTACTCAAAACACAAATATCCCGTTATACTGAAACCAAGTGAGTTAGTTGTTTTCATGTGCAAAAAAAAGATTTTGGTACCTTACCCTTCCAGGATTGTCCTATTAACCCCTTGCAATGCCTTTCTGAATTGCTCATCGACACTTTTGTCCCTCCTAAACAGTGCTTATTTTCTATGAGAACCATCAAAGTGTTTTTGGAAGATATCTTCCTCCAAAGGCTTTAAGTATGTTGTCTATCCAAAAATATTGCCTCGGGTGTATTTCATACAGTTCTGTGAGTGATATATTTGTAGACTATTTACACAAAACAAGGGATCAACACTTGGTGTATCAAAGAAAAATCTTAATATTGTCCACTTTAAGACTCTCATGTGTTCTTGAAAAGTCTCACATAGCCTTGTATTTAATTTTCTTTTCATTTTTGTAGGAGAATATGCCACAGCCAAACAAAATATTGTAAGTTTTGTGGTTCCTTTCCTTTATATTCAGCCTTAATTTTCTTTCTGCTAGGTGCTATTCAAGTATTCCTAAACTAAAGTCACCATTATAAAACCACCTTGCATGTACAAAGCAATTGAAAAAGAAGTTTTAAAACAAAATAATATGAAGTCAGCCCTCTTCTCTGTGTCCTCCCAGGGAATGGACACATGCACACACAGAGAGGCACACAAGCTCCTATCTAGCTACAACTGGGAGTCTGCTGAACAAATTATAGTTTTGGAGAGTGGGGAAAACAGGAGATTATTTCAGAGGCATTATAAATACATATATATTTATATTTTTATATATCTATGCACATACATACATATACACATGCACACACACATACATACTTATAAGAAGCCCCCAAAGCACAAACTCATTTCATTTTGACTTAACCTATTCCATGAATTTTATTTTAACATTCCATATCAAAACAAATAATCTATTCTGTGAATGTTATTGCTATTTTTATTGTCCTGGGTATTTAAAGGCTGAAACGATGACTAACTTCACGTTAACTCCATTAATAAAATGGAACATCTAGTTAACATATTGTGACTGTAAAGATTTTGATTTTCAGTGTATAAAAAGATGCTCATACTGCAAGAGTTGTGTACTAGAATAGTCTGCATTTGATTCTGAAATAAATCAAAATAAAATCTGAAAGGGAAAAATATTTATTAACAGACAGCAATTGAATACCCTTCAGCGATACAACTTTCACAGGCTTTTTCCATCATATACAAAGTCTGATTCTTCTGCCATTTCCACAACTGTCAGTCAGGAGTAATTACACTAAGGTCAGCAGAGAGACCTGCATTAAAACTGGCATAAGAAGGTGAACATCAGAAACATAGAACTTTAAAATGTAGCATTCGGTTATACTTTCAAGCTGCTTTGGGGGAATTCTGAAGATTTTTAATGATTTTGCATTTTATTTCACTAATGTAGAAATCTTTGCTTGGTCTGTTCGCTGAACATCAGTTTGATTCGGGGAGTTGTATTTCGCCTGTTAATTATATCTTTCTTTTAATTTTGACACGCTAAGTGAACCATACGCGAAAATGTCAGTCTGGTCTTTGAAAAAGAGTGAACTCAGAAATAAAAAATAGCCTTGACCTATGATAAATGTGCACTGAAGACAGTCATCCAAACAACAAAACCCAGATTCACCATGGCTCCTTTAAAAGATGCAAATCGTGTTTCATTTTTCAACTAAATAAAGTAGTGAGCAGAGAATTTGTGCGCGCCTATACATCTACTCTTAGGGATGGACATATGACCCGATTTGCTGGTGCGATACCCGCTAGAAACAGTGCCCCTGACAGCTTATACCAGCAATGTAATCTGCTTACTGTAACAGGCTCCGGTCTTCCACTGGGAATCCCTGGATGCAACTGGGAGAGAGTGAGACAGCAGAGGAATGTACTGTATATTCAAAGAGATGTATAGTGGATGCCATATGCTCCTTTCCAACAACCGCTACATCACTGTATTACAGTTCAAATTCCAAGTATTCAGGGATGTAAACATATTAAACAATGCATCTATTTGTGCAATGCATTCTTTATGAGGGGCATCCATGTGCTTTTAATCAGTTTCACGCTGAGTGAAAGAAAATTGTAAACTATGCATTAAAAGAAGATTTAGTGAAAGTTATTTTTCCTCTATCTTCTGCATCCTAATTCAATGCTTCCCCTTGCTTTCAGTGATAATATAAGTAATCTTCTAGCAACATTCATGAGGAAAGTTTGATGTGGATTTACACTAGTGGAGCTACATTACAATGGGTAGATTTAAGGTATTATAAAATGAGTTTTTGGATTTGTTACAGAGGTATGAAACCCCTAAGACACAGACAGATAGGACTTCCAACATATGGCAACCACTCTTATTATAAAACAAAACAGTGTTAAGTCAAAGTACCTGATTACAATTCGCTAGTGCTATGTAGCTCTGATAGCAGGCTTATATTTAATGCCACAGAAACAATATCATTTATTTTTCTGTCTTCCCTTATCCCTTCGTTATTGGGTTTGTAGGCTTTGAAACCTTAAGCAAAAGGACAAAATATAAACTATAGAAAACATCAAAGTATAGCAAAATCAAATGACATTCCATACGATCCTTACAGAGATATCTAACACATTTCTTATGTGCAGTTTGGTTGAATTGCTATTACTGCAGAGCTTTAGTGGTTATAATTAGTAATCTTTTGGGAGCTACCGTAGCACACTTATAATGTCAAAAGTATTTAATTGAATGCAATAGTTAATTTGGCAGTGTAAAAATTCATTTGATAATGATTTAAGCTGGCCGAGATTTTAACCTGTTATCAAAGCTATCATTAGGAAAAAACATAGCTATATAATTTTACTATATGCTGCTTCTTCAGCTAAGTCTGTTTATAGGTTTTCTTCAATTACCTTCTTTGAGATGTAGGTTTTGGAATTAGAGCATCTAACACCACACCTACTTGCGTCTCCACATACACTATTAAATATGATTTTTGGTGAACATCATATTATCTGCAGTATGTAAATTAAGAAAAATGTGACTGTGATGGACATGTCAAAAGAAAAATCACTAAGCCCGGTTGCCTAATAAACAAAATTCCGTTTGGGAAATGAATTGACTGACAAGCAGTTCCTAACAAATAAATGCACATTAGATTTAGACGCATACTGGGGTATCAAATAACTAGATAATTTATCACCAGTCAAATTTAAAACCACGTTTGCTTGTCTTGGTCTATGGTTCCCATGCACTGCTATCTTATTAACGAGACCTTAATTCTCATACTGACACACAAAAGTGTTGTACTCTAATGAACTGTCTGCTTCTTGCAGAAATCTGGTGGTAATGTAGGATGTTAGTTACAATAATGATAATCTTTAGTATTTTTAGCCTGTCAGAACCTGCACAGCCAACAACAACCAGTCTTTTACTAAAACTCTACCTCATCAAACTAACTTAATTAGCAATTCAACTCCTTATTTTTGTTTTGGATTCCCCTCTGGCTACTAATTAAAGCTTAATCGAAACTGCTGAACTGAGGTTGTAAAGAATTCATTAATATTAAAATTAGCCCCAACAATTTTTTTGGGCTGGTGCAATTTGTATTTGTTACTGTCAGGGTTTGAAATTCAGTCGAATTGTTAAGAAAGCTGTACTAGAAATTTGCTGTATATTCATATTATAAGCAGAACAAATATGATGAATACCAATAGTTGAACAAGTAATTCATGTTTTGACCACGCACAGTTCACATTACTTGTGTCACTGTTTAATACCAACAGACAAAATATATTTTCAGATCATTTTTCCAAAGTCATCCACATTTCTTTATCCTCCTAAGTGCTTTCATATTTTGGATAAAAGGGAATAAAAGGCTCTGAAAAAAAATGCAAAGATTGATTTTATGTATTATCTTGACAAGATTAATATGTTTGAAAAATGAACAGATTTACCACTTCACTTTGATTTTTCCACTTTTCTTAACATCAAAGATTACTCCAGCTGCAATAATGGTCATTCTGAAAACTAAGATCAACCAAACTATGAGCTTCTGTAAAGGACATATTTTTGCTGGTAACATATCTCTCATCAATTTATTATTTTTTTTAATAAGAGAGTAATACATTATTTTCTAAATTAAAACGAGCATCTCAGTGCTCTATAAATTATTTAAATATATTCTTTTCTGAACTCAGTTTATTCTTTGTAATGAGTTTAAATGTATTTTTAATTAAATTGCTTATCTTACAATAAGAAATCAACTTATATTTGAGTATTACTAAATACTCTCAACAATATGAGTGAAACATACTTGTGTTTGTTTTTTGTAAATTTCATGAGAAATGTAAATAAGAAAGGCAGTCTTTTTATAGCAGATAAAAACAATTTTCATAATTCAAGTTCACTTTTCATTTTAACTTTTATGCTTTAATATTTTTATCAGAACATGTATATTTATTTTACCCTACAGGAAATTTTTTCAAGACTGTTTATAGGAAACAAACTTGTTAAGACTAAAATATACAGCAACTAATACTGTTTAACATATTTTATTAAATATAAACATTAAGATTATTTATATAATGCAAAACTTTACAAAAATATACATGAAAAATTACATATGCATCTAGGTTTCATTTAAATAACATTTATGACAAAACAATCATGCACATATTTAAAAATCAACATATGTCCATTTTTTACTCACTGACTAAATCAACAATGGCATACAAGGCACACAATTTAAAATCTTGGTGACAATTTCCGTGAAGTTATTCAAATACAATTTGACTTCTGACAAGAGGATGTAATTTATAAAACAGAACATGCCTATCAGTGGAACCTAAATTTGCATAATGAGGATACTTTCATTTCTGCAAGCACAGTTTTTGACATCCCAACTTGGAGTGCTGGAAGAATCTGGTGAAAAATGTCAATATACATAAGCAGAAAAATGATGAATAAAATACCCGTAACATTTATCTGATTTGAGTAAACAAAATAAATTTTGCTTGCAAAAAGTAATGATTTTCAAAACTATAATAATGTGTTTCCTAAATGTATAAAAGTCTAGCGCTGCCTTTAGCTGCAATCAGCCTTGTAAACTAAGGGAGGTGTTCTGAGTTTATCATTAGATGATAAAAACACTGTTGTGACATTAATGTTTTGCATTTTTTAATCAGTGTTTTGATTTAATTCTCTCTCGCGTTTCCTATAAATATACTGCAGTAGTAACAGTAGAGTGAAAAGAAAAAAAAAAAAAGCCTTTACCCTTTTCTTTAGTAGTTAAACTTGAAATTGGTTGTTAACTTGGTCAGCTGGATAAGAGCATCCATCATTCTTGAACTGGCGAGAAAATAGTTGTTTGCCCTCCCCAAATTTTTTTGAGTTGTCATTTCAGGTAAACATATGTTTGGAGTTTAAATTCAACAAATGCTGGAATAAATTTGCTTTAATTCAGCATCTCTTGCCCACCCCACCAAAACGGACAGCATCAGATGACAATCAAAACCAAGTTACCTTTATGTTTCAAAGCCAGACAGAACTCAGGCAGATCGTAATTTCTGTTTCAGGTTTGCTATAGAAAACCTGGACTGTTAAGAGGAAGCAATAAAATAACGTCTTTAACTAAAAAAAAAAAAGAGTAAGGAACACAATTTTCAAAATAATGACACTGGAAATTACGGCTTTCCTTTACACAAGTTACTAATAGCACCTTCCAGAATTAGAACTAAAGGAAACTTAGTCTATTTTTCATTAGTCTCGCTGCTTGTTTATATTTTCCTAATTCGCTAAACTTTGTGATTATGCCTGGTTTAGTTTTGTTTATGGTGAGCTTCACTTTATAGTTTCTCGGACACCACTATTGAACTGTAAATATTCCAAGGGGAATTACTTCAAAAACAGCTGTTTCAGTTACAAAACATATAACGTATATTAAATACATGTTGTTAAAGATTCTGAGGCAGAGAAACATTTTGCTGGCCTTCATTGTTATAAAATCTAAGAACACAAGATTAGAACAGAAGAATAGGGAAAAAAATTAAAATGCAAAACAAAGCAAGGAGGCAAATCTCCATGCAGAGTATCCCTTTAATTCTAAATCAGACTTGTTTATATTCAATTTAAAGAACTAGATCATGGCTTTGAAAACAAGTGTTCATCATATGCTTTATTCAGGCTGGTACTTGTCACACACATACACAGTTTATTGAAGTGAAAGAAGCGCATGCCACCCTTATTTATAGAAGACACCAGGCTGACAAATAAATGAGGTGATCGATAAATATGGCTAGAAAGCCAGCACTTTTACAATTAAACCTGCTCTAAATATTTCTTCTCGCAATAGGTATCGAAAATGTTGCCTGGTATAGTTCCAGGCAGAACTCGGAGGTGATTGTGACTGCCAGCCACAAGAAGCTTGATGTACAGATAGTACAAATAAAGATGATTTCATTTCTGTCAAATACTGTGAAACTAAAATAATAAATAAGATCATGGAACAAGATCACTGTCAGCATATTCAAGCAAATAGTAATTGCTTCTTAGCTGTTCTCATCATTATAATTTTGAGATAAGTAGGTATTTTATAAACATTTTCAGCTAGAAGCTTCACCACTTCTCCTTAAAAATTCCCTTTTATTATCAGTGTAGATTCATAGGAAAGAAATAAGAAGCTTGCTGTTCAAACAGCTGAAAGGGGGGGGGGGGAAATGGGTTGTTTTAACATTTCTTTTGAATCTTTAATTTCTTTCAATGCGCTGTACATCGTGAATACGTCAAGTGAACACACATCTCATTTTCAGTTGCTAACATTTCAGGTACGGCAGGAACACAGAGAGCGGCTCGATGCCTGAGAGCGTTTGTAAGGTTGGGATGGGAGCTTGCTGCAATATGCTGTGATGCCTCTGCATCCACTGTAAATGCGATTGGCTAAAGCCAAGCTGTTAAGTCCTCTCCTTCCATGGGCCAGTGTATGTTGATCCTGTGTTTATCCTACAACCCCCTTCTATGTATAAATACACCTGATTCTGTATTGTATATGTTTAAAAATTACTTCCGCTATGAAATACTTTTTTTTTCTTTTTTAATGAATATATTACTCAGCTATGAACTCTTTTGATTCTGAATTTTCCTAATAGGGAACGATCACAAACGGAGCTCTCTAGCAGCCGGTCACCTGAAAAAACAAAATCCCAGGAGACCGCCCCTTCCCCAGTTTTTAACAAGGACCAACATCCTCCCCCCAGCTTACTCCACACTCGGAAGCAGAATCAGACATAACTGCATATTGCTTTTGGTCTAGTTTCCGCAACAGAAAAAGAAATCCCAATATGCTGGCATATGTCTCAGATATATTCACATTTGGGAAGGCTGGGAAAGACCTACAGATTTTTCATTGAAAAAGAGGTTCAAAACATTTTAAAATAGACTCTTGTTACATGTCAGCTGGTAAATTCAGCAGAATAGGAGGGGGTAGCCATATTCCAGTACATAAACCTTCTTCAAAACTGAGAAAAAACGCAGATGCTGTGCTGGGACAGGAAGGAAATCTGTGCCCTCTCTGATCCCTTACTGACTCTGCCTGTTCTCTTAGAAAAACCTACAAATACCAAACTGAGGCAAAATTTGGTGGCTTATTAAAACTGGACAGCTAAGGCAGAGAATGTACCTCAGCATTCTTGGGAAATACTCAGATATTGCTGTTCCAGAAGAGTGAGAGTGGAACTCTTTAGCAATAGTTAATAGAAAGATGAAGGCAAATCCCATGTGTTTGTTGCCAAAGGGTGGGAGTGAATAAGTGACAGCAAAAATAACTAGATATTGGGATTGGTTTACCCATATAATTGTTATTTTTTTAAATATAGCTACACACCAAGATTTTTTTGGTCTAATATTTTGGATTTTTCTGCTTTTTATTATTGCTTTTGCTATTGTTTAAATGTTCATTCAAATAATAAGGCAAACATTTCTGTTTCCAATTGTGGCATTTGTTATGTTCACAGACCTCTTACTAAATGCTCACAATGCCATCTCTTTCTAATACTAACAAATAATTCTGCTTCAAGCATTCATTGTCCTACCAGCTGAAGGGTTAGCAATGGGTAAGTCCACGATGTTCTGAGTGAACTACAGGACATTTTAAAATTAATTCCTGGTCTGAATAGTTTTAGAGTTTTCTGTACTTGAGCCTTGAAATAAACAGCACTCCCCTCCGCACCCAAGCTGAAGTGCTTATGTGCCACTGCTGTTTATCAAGACAATCAACGTTAAGTGTTGTATTTGACACTCAAGAGTATTTTCAAAAATACAGGGATGGAGCCATCTATAAAGCTATCCTCACAGGTGGCAGCAATTTTGCTCACACACTACAAACGTATTGTGGTATTATAAAAAAGATACTCCTCTTGACTTAAATCCTAGATTACCGGACCTCGTTTGGCTGCCTTGAAGAGCAGTGCTGGGCGGTGGGAAGGAAAGCAATGCACAATGAGGAGGAAAAGATTAACGAGCCACAGCGATCTGCCTTTTACGTTCCCTCCCTAGCCCCATCTTTCGCCAGCCAGCTCGCGGGAGTCGCGCGATGCCCCTCGCCAGTGCCGGGCTGGGGGGCGATGGATGCCCTCCTCCGCAGGTCCTTTGGACACCATGGCTGTGGGTGCTTTTATACACATCACCTACGCCCCTGGCTCTCACATTACAAGGAGATGGGAGCGCTACCTCCACTCACACAGGTTTCGTGGTTTTTTTTTTTTCAAAGCAGAAGCCAAATGCACACATTTTGGAGGTAAATTATGCAGAAAAATACTTTATATTTCTGCTGAGGCAAATGATTTTTAAGTAGGTCTCATAATTACTTCGGGTGGAGAATGTGCTTTTTCTCTTTGGTCTATTCACTTGCAGTTTATATGAGGAAGGATTATATTACTATCATTACACAAACACTTAAATGGGTCCATTGATTTGTTTAGAAATGAGATATCAATGACAGTTAATTATTCAATAACTGATCATTAATTTTGGGCAAATGATCAGAGACCCTTAGGTCCTTCTAATTTTGCTTGGCTCAAAGGAGTAAATGAAATCTGTTTGTTAAAAGCATACGGCAGACTACTAAGCACTCATTTTCATTCTGCTACAGTAAAGTAGTGTTTTAAACAGATTCATGAAATGTTTTAATACTACTCAGGCAAACCTATCAATAGAAGAAAAGTTAAACACACAGTCAAGGGGATTATTATCTATCTGTCTATATCTTTCATCTAACCTGACACCTTGCCATGTGTTTTTTTGTGGAAAACAATTTTTTACTTACTTAAGCAGCCTGCTTTTAATTAATCCTTCCCTCTTTTCCTTGCATTTTAAGTTATCCTAAGGAACTCGAGGACTGTTCATACCTACTGGGCTACAGCAGTACCAGATGATGTTCAAAAAGCATTGCTTATAGAATGAGGGTATCATCAGTCCTTACATTTTTAATTAAAGTTCATTCAAAGTGTGCTTTCCAATACCTGTGTCATTACCCTATCGCCACATCTCGGAGATTTGCTAATGATTAAAAAGCAACACAATATTTTCTCTCACTCCATCTGCATGGGATTGAGCTCTAAAATCTCCAAAGAATAAATTAAAGTAGAATTAAGGTTACAAAATAAAGCAAATGTCAAGCCGAAACTCTTTTCATTACCTCAGTGCTCACTTCTGCCAAGGTCTGCAGCACATATTTGATTCTGTAACATCAGAGTGCTGAGATCATTCCAATATCATAATAGAGCAGATTTAAAATGAGCTATTGAAAACTGCAGCCTTAGCCCTGGATTTATTTGCTTTTCTTGGCTACATGGACAAAAACTAGCCTGGGTGGAGATCTGGTTTCCGTTCACTTCAGTGGAGTTAATGCCGCGTTTGGCGAGTGCAAGGAGAAATCCCGGGGATGGCAGAGTTTTGCGAGAAGCTGAACGCTGTCACTTCTGCATGGGCCACAGCCTTATTCTGAATTTGTCTTAGGAATTAAGGTCCTAAGTAAGTCAGTTTTCAAGAAATAGCGTGACAGACCGTAAACTCATCTATCGTGGGCAATATGTATTTTGAGAAATGTTGTACAAAACTTACTGGAGTAGCAGAAGGGCTGTGATCATTCCCGCGTGTAAAACCAGAGCAGGAGCAAGCCCTGGGAGACGGACCCATGTCCGTCCTTTATGGTGCAAAACAGATTGGAAAATATAGTCTCATTAAAGGGGAGCCACTGTTCTGGTAAAAAAAAAAAAAGCAAAACCAAAAAAACCAAAAACCAAAAAACAAAAAACCCCACAACACCCTATTTCAAAATTGCAGCTGTGTCACTTCAGTGTGAGTGTTACTTATGTGATCAGCAGAGGTCAGTGTCACCACAGGCTGCAGCACAGACAGAGCGAGCGAGATGCTGTTTATAAAAAATGAAAACGAGCTCGCCTGATCCCTCCAGAGTTTGCCTGTGCTCCAACAACCAAGTATAACAAATTCACAAGCCTCCCTCTTCTTTGTGAGGTGGAGGGCGGATGACTGGGGGGAGCGCCGAGGAAAGAAAAGGACAAGAAAAAAAAAGAATCGGAGAGCTGGAAGGAAATGGGAGCAGGAATAAAAGCACAACTTGGCCGGCTGCTTTGTAACCATAAAAGATATTGCCTTCAGATTCTCAAGCAGACAAGTCCCACCTGTGTTAAGGCATGTACCTAGCAATATAAATTATTGCCAGCTCCAAATGCTGAGAAATTATGAGGCTGGCTCACAACGTTTAAATAATTAAAAAATACTGTTTTCTTTTCCTTTGTCCACAGGGTTGGGTTTTTTTTTTTTTGACATATTCTCAAGCTTTGCTCCACTAGCATAACACCTGAGAACGTGTGTGCGCATGAGTGTGTATGCATGTAATTTTAATGACATGTGAAATCTTCAGGTTGTGTAGTTTGCCTCCAGGGACTGCAGTTTAAGGAAAACACATGATGCAGAATAAAACTCGGAGCTGGGAAGACTGCTTCCCCAGTTGCTCACTTTCCTTTGACAAATGCTCTTAAAGCCGTGGCCTTTGTGCATGGGTCAGAGGTGATGGATAAGTGTGTGGGCTGCTGTTGCACCCTCACCTTGGTGCGTCACAAGCACCTCAACTCGGTGAGTGTATCAACTGCAGACGTGTCAGGTTGGGAGTGGGAACAGCAAAAACTGTGGCAGGGAGCAATCATTCAAGAGCACAAAGGAGAATGGAAATGCTCCCACCTTAGCTTTCTTGAGGCAACCCGAGGTGTGCAGCCAGGTTCAACAACAAACACTTTCTTCCGCTTTGTCCATACCAGCATTTTTGGAAGTTAACCTCCTACCAGTGCTCAAGCAAGCAGCAGCAATGATAATAAAAATACTGGTACAGAGAAATCCTGGGGATAGATGCCCTGTATTCTAGATGTCTTCTATGGTTGCTGCTGCTGGGCATTATTACAGAAAAAGATTTATGATGAGAACATTCAGAAAAAAATTTCCTGTTGTAGGATTTATTGTTTGACAATGGTAGAATATTTCATTAGGA
Organism: Dromas ardeola; assembly: GCA_013398915.1. Classification (NCBI taxonomy): domain Eukaryota; kingdom Metazoa; phylum Chordata; class Aves; order Charadriiformes; family Dromadidae; genus Dromas; species Dromas ardeola. The sequence goes on from VYZM01009198.1 coordinate 129,538, forward strand.
AAGCAGCTGTGTGTTAAAACCAGTGAGTTTTTCCCCTGCTGGAGCATGGGGTCTCTGTTTGGCCTTTGCAGTCCACTGATGCTCTTTCATTTGCAATGCTGGAGTCCAAACATTAATCCAACCACGCAGCTCAGAAGTAATGGTGTACCTGTCATGAAAGAAAGAAGCTTGTTTCCAAGCTCCCTCTGTACAGTCTTAACAGGAAGAGCATCTTTTTCTGAATGTATTAATGGCCAGATTTGGAAAAGAGCCAACTTGAAGATATCAGGTCTGGAGAATCATTTCTTGGGTAACCCGAGACATTTTTTACAATTGAAGAACATAGACTGTCTCTCATATGGAAGGCATATACCTGATACCAGGCAGAACTTAAGGATTTGTCCAACCATATCAGCTGCTCTCAATTCACTCCAGGGTAAAGTCCTCTTCAATACTGCTCCAGAAAAAAGATACTGCTTATCAAAAGGAATTATCTAGATAATGTCATGACAGACACATGACAAACTTGCTTTCTCTGCACAAGTCTTAGGGCTAAGCAAATACAAATTGAGCCTCTTTCCCAAGGCAAAATGCAAGTTGATTTTTTGCACAACCCAACAAAAGAAAAGTAGGACAGTTCTCCACACAGAGCTTGAATGCAGCACAAGGTAAAAGTCCTAACGCAGGCAGTCTTTAATGAACACTGCATATTACTAAAGTCTATAAATACCAGACAGTTTATTATATTTGTTCCAATACACTTGCCTGTGATGGTAAGTAGGGATTTGAACAGCATTTACCTGATCTCGGCATAGCGCTTTGACCAGCAACTTATATCATCCACCATGACGATGCCATCAGAGGTTGCGCTGCAAAGGGCTGAACCAGTGCGCGCTCCTATTTAGTGTCATACTCTCTGAGATCCATCATCAGGCTAAACAATCCACGGCAGCAGATCCTAACAGGTTCACATTGCTGCACTGAATTAATGGCACAGGGTTTAAATAACAACTGCAAAAAAATCATATAAATCTAAGCAAGAATTGGGTAAATTTGCGTATTTTCAACAGTTTGTTTCCCACTAAACACTTCAGAAATATTTTACCCCACATTTTCTTGTAGCAATCATTCCCTTTTCTTCTCTCCCCAAAATGTACCCCACCCTTTCAAAATGCGGACACATCTCAGATCAAGGCATTCCTTCAGTCTAGAAAAAATTACGACAGAGCTGGGAAGAAGCATTTCCCTGAAAATTGTAACACAGGAAAAGTACTTTGACACCTAAAATAAATGTATCTTCTATAATTCTCAGTGCTTTCTATAGTTTAGAGTGGTCTTAAAGTATTAACTCAGAAACACTCTCCAGTCATATTTAACGGTGGTTAGGGAACAACACACTAATTGTAAAGTAATAATAATAATAATAATAATAGCCCATGTCAGTATGGGAGCTGGTAGGGATGAGTACATTTAATAAGTCTGATGAAAAGCATGAAATTTAATTAATGCTATTTGGCAAACTTCCGAGTTGTGTCAAGACATGGCAGCAGCTCACTTTTGGGTTAACCCTGCGAGGGCTGCTGAGCCTCCAGCAACAGGCAGCTGAAAAACTTTCCCTGCCACTTAAGCTGCTGATCACTCACCCCCCTTTCTGCTCTGTCTGCACCTCGTAAGGGGAGACGAACCACCAAGACACTGCCGGTAGCAGATGCAATGAAAATTCTCCCCAGAGGATGAGCGGGTTTAAAAAAAGAGACTGTTACAAAAATCGGTACCTCTGGGTTGCTAGGATGGGGTAAGAACGCATTGCACCCTGTAATGAGCTCTGAATGCCGTGGCACGCTTTCAGCTCAGAGAGAAAAAAGCACCAGTGAAGGCAGCAGCTACACAAGAAAATCCCTTGTTACAGCCGCCGATGTTTATGGGTGCCTGAACTTGTATGGGATGTATGAACAGTGGAAGAAGGCAGGCGTGATATTCATACTGCTTAGCTGCAGGGACTTAATACACACATTTAGAACTGCAAACTTCCCTCGGTTTCCATATTTCAGTGAAGAGAAATAAGTTCTATAAGGAACTGAGTTTAGGTGCCCTGAATCGCTCTCTGCAGGGATCTACTTCTCTCTCTAGCTAAATAAAAAGGGTGGGAATTCTCCTAACTCAGATACTTAATTATCACATCCTTCTCAAGTTAGACATCTAAGTGAGGTGCCTCAAGCTACCTATCAACCCATCTTGGATGTCTCCTCCTTCTGGATGCTCAGACTGATGCCAGCAAGGGTGGCCTGCTTGTGCTCTAGAAGAGGAGACTGACCTGAGGAAGAGGTGACTCGAAACAATCCAGAGGGGTTTTTTGAGTTCTAGGTGACATGCGGTTGAGTAGGACGTCTGGAGGACTTTAAAGCGCCAGCTGGCTTGCTCACTATAAGAAGAGAAAACTGTTGGGTGGAAAAAGGCAATTAAAACAGAAAAAAGAGTTTTTCAGAAGGAAATAGCTTGTCAAGACTTTAGTAACATGACCAGGGGTTAAACAAGTAGGTTGGGTTTCAGTTTTTGCCTTGCTGTCAGTGATGTGTATCCACAGGGTGCCAAAGAAGGATAAAGCAAAAGCCTGGAGCCTTTTGTGTTCCTGAAACCCGCTCAGTTTCACACAGCTCTGCTACCTCCTGCTCCGAGACCCTATTCTTTCCACCACTTCTAAACTGCAGAGCTGTGCAGCGCATCCTGAACGTCTGTTGCCTCACATCTTGGTCTTCCTGTCCTGGGAGAGAGGCTGTGGTCCCAGGCCTCACCCCCACAGGCAGGCAGGTGTTCACAGGGGAAGGATGGGGAAGGGGAAGGTGTTTGTAGGGGAATAACGCAACAGGGAAGCAGAGAGCTGAGATGCTTTCTGCTGGGACCTATTGAAAGCTGGGTAATCTCTGGAGAAATTGAAAGACAGCCCTAATGATCTGCAAGTAATCTTTAAATGTATAAACTCATAGTTTTCTCAAGGAAAAAAAAAAAAAGAAAAAAAAAGAAAAAAAAAAGAAAAGTTTTCCTCGTTTCTGCAAGGCTGGAATTTCTCTAGCTACATGTTTCGCTACAACCGCTGGACGACTAACTGTGACTACATCTCCATGCCAGTTTAGTCTGCTCTGTAACTCCATGCTTTTTTCTGCTGCGCGGCATGCATACTAAAAATCTCAAGGTTTCCCAGCCCATAGATCTGATGCGTTACTTCTGGGCATGCAGCTGATAGCACTCCGGGCTGGAGCTGTAGCAGTGCCTGTAATGCTGTGCAGAGAGAAGAGTCCTACCTTCGTTCACTCAAAGCCCCATGGCTCCAGCTCTTACAGGCAGGCAGATAAACCACTTGCAGGTCAGTCTCTCCTTCTCTTTTTCCAAGTCCTGTCCTCACGAGCCTGGGACTGTCCCAGGCAGTTAGGAATAGTACTTGCAAAGAGCACAATTCCATACCATTTGAAGCCGTGTTCTGCTACATATTTCAGACTCTAAATTACTAAGATCTTGGTTTTTAGTTCAGAACAAGATACTGTAATATATGTGGTGCACATTCATGTATGTGCGAGTTCCTTTACTTTTAAAAGACCACCAGGGAGACTTGCTGGCAATTTGCTACAGAGATGGAAGTGGAAATGGATATGAATTGTTAATACCAGGATATAACCTACCATCTGGATAGGCTTAACACGTGATAAACTGTGAGGTTTGGACACAGATTTGTGGTGCTTGAGGAGACTGCTTAAAAGCCTGCCTATGTTGGCCTGGCCCGACTCTCAGCCTGTGGAGCCTTAGCCTGTTTCTTTTTACAAGATGAACACAGAACAACAATTGAGAGATGTAGCAGCCTCAAATGTAGAACAATAAACTAGAAATGAGAGTGGGTTTAGAGCTGTTCTACTCACTTTTTTTTAAATTCAGCCCTTGGAATTAAATTACAGAGCCGTAGATTCGTGGATTCTGAAACCAAAGAGGACATCTGGGTCAATCCATTTTTTTGCCTCTCATTTAACAAAGACCAAAAGCCTGTTAAACGCCTTGGTTTAGCTCCAAATCTCAGCTCCTCTTGGACCTTCATAATTTACTAAAAAAATCTAGACTTGTTTTAATATTTTTTTTTCTGATGGGGAATCTATCAAATGTGTTAATATATTGTTTGGGATGTAATTGCTGTCACTGATAGAAAGACAACCTAGTTTTCACTCTGACATTCCAGCCATTGGAGAATGCCACAGTCTGTGTGCCAGAACGAAGGGGCTATGTCTTTCTCCTCCATGTTGCTTCTCCTAGACGTGATCAAGTCACCTGTTACTTCAATTTCTGACTACAGTAGGGTTGTTATAGTTGTGATGGCCAGAGGGTATAAACAAAGCAGACTTTGTAAGGACCAGTAATATTTTTTATAAGACAGATTGATACAATTGGGAAAAAAGAGGAGATTTAGGGCTTGTGTACCTAAAAGCTCATCCATTTTTTTCCAATGATACTAGTTAGACATAAGAAATAATACTTCTTCCTGCAAATGTTGCCTGACTTTTATGAACTATACAGGCATAATTTGTTGGGGTAGGTTATTGCAAGGGTGAATTATAAAGCACTGCAGCCATTCTGATGTGTTTTCTCTGGACTGGGAAGATCAGAACTGGTGACAGAGGTTCTGTGACCCACGGTGTTTACGTACAGCTACGGGCTGGTAAGTTTTATGCTCCCTCTTCTCTCTCTCTTCTCTTCCCACTGCCCTCCTGCTATGGCTATGCTACAACACTGTGTTGCTTGCTTATACCTGAGTTATGGGGAGATCGATCCAGCTGGCATTGTGTCAGCAGTCTACCCTCTTTTTTATTTATCAGTGCTCCAATTTCCTGACCACTCTCGAATTTTGTCAGTGATCACTTTGTCTTTCAGTCATGCAGATGCAGCTCTGGAGGGGTCTCAAAGGGTCATCTAGAGCATCTCCCTACTAAGAACCAGATGCAAGTGAGCCTACACAGCATCTTTCTTAGGTATCCTCTTTGTATAGCTAAGTGCTTCCTAACACCTATTCTAAGTCTTTTCCTCTGCACCAATACAAATATTTCACAGCATGGCATTAAAAACTGATCCCTCAGGACCTGACTAGGAAAACATAATTTCTGCGAGAATTCCCTGTTTGCAATTACAAGAAAAAATTGCACTTTTTCAAGCCATTCAACATACGCCATGTTGAGTTTATTATCGTTTTACTTTCTTAATCAAAATTTTGTGAGGTACGAAGTCAAATGCCTTACAGTACTTGTGTGAACATTATTACCTTTATCAACCAAAAACATGCAATATTTGAAAGCTAATGAACTATCCAAGATAGTTTCTTAATCATCCCTATTCCTTCTCACTAGAAAAACCCACATCTAATCTCTCCCCTGCCAAGTCCTTCCTCTAGCTCATTTGAAATACCTTTTTTTTAGAAAACTGGGAGGGAATGGATTTTGTTTTGGGAAAGGGAGAGAAGCAAAGCTGTTGTTTCCTGCTTTCTCCTTATCTCTTTCCATGGCCTACAAAAAAACCCCAAGCTGGCTAAGTGGTGCATACACATAATTAAAGTGCAGCCATTTTGGAAATAATTCCAACTTGCACTGAAAAAGTGACGTATTAGCTTGCAAATGATGTGTTTCAAAATTAGAGGTGTGCATAGGTTAAGTTTAAGTTGATTGTTAAAACATAAAAAATGTCAATTAAAAAAACTAACAACCCTACTAACTACTGTCATTTTCAGAACGAGTGAATGAGAACATCAAGTAACGAACTGAAATTAAGTTGTTCCTCAGTAATCACAATCTATCTAATTTCTTATCTCTTAAACATCTGTTACTTACACATCAAAGGAAGGGCGGTTAGATTAAAAGTATCTGGACAGTGTAGCTAGCTACTGGAGAGTCTTCCCTGACAAACAGAAAATTTTCTATTACACCCAAAAGAAAATGGAACCTTGAGTTAACTTTCCCTAGATATATTTTAGCCATAAATTCAGTATTTCCACAGAGAACCCATGCTCAATCAAATACCTTGGTACGAGAGGACAGCAAAAACCAAAAGTGATTATTCATTATAGTTATTTTCATTATATTCATTATAAAGTCAGTTTTACTATATTCTTCTCCTCAGTTCCTTTAACTGAAATCTGGATTAAGTGACGAGTAAGTTCAGTGCAATGTAATTTAATGTAAGTTTTAGCTAGGAAGAGGTAATGAACATCTGTATCAAAACTGGTAGTTACCATAAAATGATACGTGTGTTAAATATTTACCAGATCCCAATATTATTTTCTGCTCTAAGTTTAAGGAACTACTTAGCGTCCTAGGCTTGATGATGTGATAACCCTTGGTAAATATTGATTTTTAAATGGTGACCACTGCACAAATTTATACTTGTTAATGGGAAGGCCACAAAGCAAACAGTACTAATTGAGCAAAATCAAGGCACTTCTTCAGCTCGTATGTTTGACTTGACATATTGTGACAGACACAATGCAGCTCCCAAGTTTTTCCCACCAAAACGATGCTCATCATACCTTTGGGTAACATGGAGACACTAAAGTAAAGAATAAAAGGGCTTGTAATCTTTCCTTGTATTAATAATACCAAATGAGGTATTAACTGCTCTCAAACCACTCATTGCATCTCCTCTTACTGCATGCTATTGTTTCCTCACGCTTTTTTCATATTTTTTAGCCTTTTTATGTTTGTGCTTTCAAATTTCTGCGCAAAGGAGAGGCATTGCTAATACGTCTGATGGCAAAGCTTTTCCTCAGACCATGATTCTAAGGATCTGTCTTGTCTTTCCTCACTTCACAGATTCATTCAGAAGAGGGATTAAAAAGTCACCCTGAGATCACAGGGCTATATTTTTTGTCTGCAGAAAGTCAGGTGTTAAGACCCACAGAGCACAGATCTCAGCCACACAGTTTGAAGGGGCTTCATGGCCACTGCAAAATGGCTTTGAAGCAAGCAAGGCTGGGGAGACCGTCCATGTCCTTGCCACCCTGTTAATCTGCACTTGCGCTCAGTTATACTGTTTTTTATGCAGAGTGGGAAAGAATTCACTGTGCAATTGATGTAGAGTTACTTATTGGGTGTAAATGCTTTGCCCGTGTTCCAAGAATACTTAACATGTTGCAGGCTGCACACTGCAAGTTTCTTCATTTTAAATGCATAGAATTGAAGAGATTGTGAGATTATTTAGAGAAACTGCTTATGTATTGCTGGCCCTTAAATTTCACCCATTTACCCTCAGACTGAGCACCCCAATTAAGGCTGGAGCATATCTTCTGAAAAGACATACTGACTTGAGATGAGTTGAATTTTCAAAAAAAATGGAAAACCCCCAACTTCCTTGGAGAGAACTTTATCAGATTGCCCATTTCTCCCCTGGCATTTCAAGCATGGTGAGAGTCAACACATAGAAATTGTCTTCTGCCAGGATGCAGAGAAGCAGCAAATCAGTCACAGACAAATTTGGTATACTATGAATAAATAAAAAATTAAAAATAAATCATTGTACGAGTATAGGGCAAATCTTTATCAAGAGCTTTATGCCTAGAAAGGAAGTTATTTAGTAAATTATCATAGCTAGACGGAGTGGGAGGACTTCAAATCAGATTTATGTACTCTGTTAGTGTCCACCAGACAGAGAAGAGCTGTTGAAGGACTACCGAGAGCAAGGTAATAACGACTCTCCCAAGCTTGCCTTTGTTTAGTCTGTTGCAGTTTATATGTGTGGAAGGAGTAAGTATAACCTAAGCCCAGTGCGCTGGTTAGTCAGATACCTTCTGGCCAGGTATATTTAAGATCAAACTTTCCAAGAAGAACTTGTCTCAATAAACTCCTGTTTTACCTCAGCTCTTCACCTTCTTCTGTGGGGCAGCCTCTTCTGAAAGATTTAATTATTTTTGAAATGAATTTTATGTTCCATGTAACTATCTACTACAGCTTGGCTTGACAGTTGAAGATCCCTCAGCATATTTCATCCATGATTTGACCTGTATTTCAAAGATGGCCTCCACAGATAAAAGCTAGTATTGGTAGCTGTTGTGTACCAGTCAGCCATCTGGGCTCTTTTGTTCAAGCAGGATCTCTGCTAGACCTCTAACTTTTAATGGTGTTACTAGCTTATGTCTGTAAGGAAAGTAGTTGTAGCAAACGATCAATTAGCAACTGAGAACATTACTGGGGCGTTTCTGATGTTGTTGCTGCTATAAATTACAGCCAATAGTTACATTTTTGTAACTAGGGAGCAATTGTGTATTTGCATAAAAATGTGGGTCACTGGTATGAGAACATTAACAGGTGCTTCCAATGATCTTATTATTTTCTTAGACAAATAACGATGTGTTATCAAAACCTATAGCATTGTCCTAGTGGAGATTTTACTTCAAAATGTTCGAACTGAAGGGAAAAAAAGAGATACTTTTGCCTTTTCTAAACGGAAAAACTGAGCAACTTTGCTTAAGCAAAGATATTAGGTCTCACAGTCAGCAAGGCTGGCTAGTGAAGAGAAGAGAGCCTTCTCCAGACGGATAGTGGTGGGGGATTCAGCCCTTCTGTACCATTTCTGGGCACAGGCCTCCCACGAGTCACACGTGTTGCGGAGCTATGTGAGAAGCCTCCCAGAAGCCTGTCTGACATAGTCTCTGGAGGTTGTGACTGATGGAAACCATACACTTCAGACTGTGTTAAACTCACAGAAAATCCTTGGCAGAAAATCCCGTGGAGCTCAAGGCTTTCAAAAGCCCTCCTAGTGTACTATTGGAGACACTTAAGTTTTTCCAGCTCAGCTCTGGCTTTCCCAAGGTTTCGGGACTGATCCATCTGGGGACCACCAGCTGTCAGATCTGGAGGGAACCACCCTTGTCATCTACATGGTTTTGTGAGTCTTTGGAGTAGCTGAGGAAGACAACTCAGCCTGTGAACTTTACACACAGACAAAGTTTAAAAATCCCATGAGAAGTCATATAAAATTAACTGCAGTAGATGCTGCCTAGGGCGTCACAAATGCTGGACTACAGCACACAAGTACAAGAATGCAGAAACGATTTCATATCACAAAACCATCGCAGGTTTATGTATTAATGGCACAGCAAATTGCTAATGCCAAAAGGGAAGACAATTTCTATATTTGCAAGTGAAGGCTTCATCAGCTCCTTACTAAACAGTGGACTGAAAGCAGAGAAATACCTTGATATCTGAATCAAATTCTGGCAGCCCCTGCATAAATGTGGGCTGGGCTGTGTTGCAGAACTTCAGCTCTGAATCACATTTATTTGTACCAAACCTACAGTTACTGTTCGCAAGTTTAAACCTAAAGGTTTTCATCAGATTGAATATATGTATTATGTTTTTCTGTGTATATGCAGGGCAGAAACAGCACAGTGAATGTTAATATCACCTTGCCTTGTTTAACTGTGAAAGCCATTTTGCATATAAGCTTAGCTAATAAATGTTACATCTGCTGGGTGATTATGTTTTTCTAACTTTTATCATTCTGTTCTTTTTTTTGTGTCTTGTCTTTGTACATTTACTCTGTGTTCTCTATGGAGAATACCTTACGTATTCCTGGCATCCTCTTCTCCTTTTTCTCCACTACAACTTTGATTCTACACAAGGGAGACATATCAGTGACTCTTATTTGTTAATATCATTTAATGGTTCTCTACGTTATTTTGTTTATATTCTCTCTTTCTCTAAGTTAATCAACAATATGCATAAATGTATCTATCCATACATATATAAAGGTTTACTACAAATAAGGAAAATATTTTACATGGCTCCAGAAATTTATATACCAATGAAAATCAGTCAGAAGTTTTTGTCATCAGTTACGATGAAATACCCGCTCTACTGAAATCACCAGATAAATGCTATCTTGGACTTCGATTCAACTAAGATTTCAAGCACCCCTTTCTCCCCCATGTACTTTTAATTTCTGTCAGTTTGCACCACTCACTAAGTACAGCAGTGTTAATGCAGGAATATTAGGTGTACCCAGAACACTGACCAATGAAATATCCACCAAGAGATGAAAGACAGGGCATATGTGTGGGTTTTGTTCTTTGATTGCCTTTAAGAACAAAAGTATATCTTCATCTTTTTTGGCAGGGGGTGGGAGTGATGGAAAAAAAAGAAGGAACAGGAAGAGGCTGAAGAAAAGCTGCCTTTTCCCAGCAGTGACTTGGACAAGGCATCCTGCGGTGCCATGCTGCTCACGTAGGTGCTCGGATACTCTGCAGGTCACTTCCCTTGTGACTGAAGGAGGTCTGGATTTTTGTTTTTTGAAGGAAATGCTTCACAGTACGTGTGGACTTCTAAGAACAGTTACGTAAAACTACATTAGAATTGACATGGATGTGAGAAATCTTGGTTTATATTTGAAAAAGCACCTTGTCCGTCCCCCCACCCCTTCCCCCCCAAAAAAAACCCAGAAGAAATAACTTGATAAAAAAATGTAATCAGTGGTATTATTGAAAGAAGCTAAATGCAAAATGTGTTTAATACCAAAGTTTATAAATTTATACTAGAATTTATATGCTAGTTATAATACTAGAGTTTATATATCAGTTTATACTAATACACTTCTGATAAAATATATGTCTGTAACTGAAGAACTTACTTTGTGTGATGCACTCTCTACTTATGACATGAGTCTCTGAGTCCCTAAGTTTTAGAAATAATGACTCATCCAGAAATAATGACTCATTCCGAGTGTGTGCTTGTTTCAGCTCCTGAAAATTAGACCCTGCATATGGAGAAAAGAAGTCCTAGCACTGAGAACACAAAAAGTTTTCCAGCCATGTTACACAGCAGCTGTGGGGTGTTACATGGTTCCCAGACCTGTAAAGGTATAGGGAATCATGAAGGGGTTTTGTTGTACATTTTTTCACATCCAACAGCCGTATTACAGTAAAATAATCTGAATGTCATCATGTCAACTTTGCTGTTCATGATTGATAAATGCTTTGTGATACTCAATACTTCCTTGAAAGTCTTAACAGTAACACAAGAACACAGCACACACTTCGGCATGCAGGAGCTGATTGGCCTGGAAAACAAAAAGGTCGTTAAAGCAAGCTCACAATTACTCTTCCTTTTAGGTCAAAGACAACATAATATGAAGACTGCCATTTGGCAGTTAGTTCTCTCAATTGTTTATGTTGACTATGACTTGTCTATGACAACTACAAGTTGACGAGAAATCTCATCTACCTGATGAGAAATCCACAGTGGTTGGAATATCTGCATCTCTCTGGACTTACACACGTTTGCTATTTTGAGTCTTTATTTCTTGGAAATTTCCTAAAGAGTCACAACGGCTTTTATCCAATGCCAGTTTTTTCATTTTTTCCTGAGAAAGTGATTTTCTGTATTCTTGTTAGAGCTACCCGTATTGTGAGATTATGAATTTTACAGTCAGGAAAAGCAAAAATATCTTTTGAGTAGCAACACTGGGTACTTCATCCTCTTACATATATCATTAAACTAACATTTATGGCCCTTTTATTGCTGTGACAGCCAATGAAGAGTGCTCAATCACACTGAGCTCTTTAATTGACTACTTGGATTAGTCAAAGGACCTGGTTAGTTGGCATGGATTTAAACAGTTGGACAGAGCATGACCAACAAACAATTGGCAAGTAAGGCTGGGCAACTCAGATGGACCCTGAGCTTATCTTCTTCCTAAAAAGGCTGAATTTCTGCTTTTCAGGCTTCACGTAAGCCAGGGATAAAAAATCAACAACATTGTCACTTTTTTCCTTTTCTGATTCTAAATTTTTATCTAATTCTGAAAAGTAAAAAAGTCAGAGGTCAGCTAAAGTAACAAGGGAATGAGGTGTGGGTTTTTTTGCCATCTCTCATTCTTGTTTTTCAACCAGCCTAAAAGCTACTCCAGGGTTTTGCATCACTTGTGTTGTCTGCCCAAACTGCTTTTAACTGGATGCTGTCAAGAGTACTGGGTCTGTGACATGTATGTGTCAGACACAGCATGTATCACAGGACACCGCTTCCAACTGCTCAGAAGGAGCCCAGCGACCCACCAGAGCTCAGGGCAAGCCCAGCCGGGGTCTTTTTCTGGTGACTTCACCATGCTGACTGACAGTGCCCTGCGGGTCTCACCATTCCAAGACAAGGATGCACTGTCTCTACAGGAAAAATAAGCTTCCATTTTCACCTCCAGTTTTCACCTCCGCCTCCAAATTTCAAACAGTGACTACCTCAGATAGCAACAGTTCTCAGCCTGAGCCACCCAAAATGTCCCTCCTTCTCTGAAACAATTCCTCCTCCCTCTTCAGTGGTAGATCTCCGTTTTAATCCAATACTGACCTTGGACTGTCTAATGACCTTCGCATGCTACCCATCTCTGAAATAAGCATCTAATTTTTCATTTCACTATACAAGACTAAATGTTTAGTTTAATTATTTGTGGGTGACCATCCATTCTTAATTATCTAAGAAAATCAATATTTATTGTATTTGTGGAAAACAATATTTAAAGCTGGAATATCTCACTAATGAAACAAAACCACATTTCCACATTTCTTCACATTGGTCCCGTTTTAGGACAAAGTTATACCATTTAATCATTTTAAATTGCTGAACTGGAGATTTTCCAAATTTCCCTAATTTGAAGTCACAAAAATTTTAACCATGTCCCAGAGCACCCTCTTCATATATTCTCTCTCTGAGTATATATGTTAATGTGCATTAATTATACTCTTTCTAAGTACTGTACATGTTTCTGACATGAGGATTCTACATTACAGTGAAGGATTATTGTACTTTCTAGGCCCACTGCAGCTACAGCAGCTTCAATCACTTTAATATATTTTATTACAAGTAGCATTTAATTAACAGTACATCTACAGTCCATGTGAATGATCCAATCCTGCACAGGTTTAGGCACATACTTAATTTTGTGCATCATGAATAGTCCTATGGAACTGGCCATTTTGTTAAAAGAATGGGATTCTAACCCTCAAAAAACACTTGGATTTTCACTGCTGTGTGAAGTGACTGGCACTGCAGAGACATGAAAGAGGAATAAGAACTATGGCTGAAAAAAATGAGGTATTTTGGACAGGATAAGAAGGCTAATTTAATTTCTGCCTATATTTTATTTTTTAAACAGAATGGATTTGCTGATACCAAAAGATATTAATTTCTCTGTGTACCTGAAGTTTTTTTTATATGCTTCAGATAGCTCTTGCAGGAATGGCTTACAGTGACTGTATGGGACAGCATACAACTGTGTTGGCACGGCAGCTTTTTTCAGCAATCCAGTTCCTTATATTCCAAAGGACAATCCTTAAGAGGTATTCTTCATACTTTTTTTTTGGAAAAAGAATCTTCTGAAGAGTCAAGAAAAGGCAATAATAAGCTTTTTGTGAAAGGACAGAACAGCTTTTAAACATCTTTCTTGCTCGAGTACCAAAGCCACACACATTGTGCATGCCTGTTCCCTTCATGGATTTTCTGAAAATTTCTCCCATCAGATATAAAGTATCCTAAACCAGAGGGTTATAAAAAGCATCTCTGTACAAAGGAGATGCTCTAGATACATCCTAGAGCATTTTCAAATTCTTGCTAACTGTTTTGTACTTAGTTTGGGGCTTTGGTCACACTTTGCATCAGAGATGCGGGTGTAGGCAAGATGGTACATCTAGCTCCCAGCACCGACCAAGCATGGTTTAGGATGGGGTTACAGAAAATACAGGATGAAGCGATGCTGCACGAAAATTTAGTTTTTCTGTTCGAAGCTGAAATTATTAAGGAATACTAAGAAATAAAAAAGCCATTATCTAATTACACGTGGCAGTGAAATTTCAACATTCAGTTAGCATGTTTATATATATTTAATCACAACTCTTAAAATATTTTATTCAGAAAGAACGTAGTTTCATCACACTGGTGTTGCACTACAAACTATCTGGATGCCCACACTGCTTGAAAAATAATTGCTTCACCTTTCTGGGAAACCACTAGGTGGAGATGTAGGTTTACCAAGCCAGGATTGCAACAAGGCTTTAAAAGGCACAAGATTGAAAAACGCCTCTTAAAAAAAAGTACAAGATTGATAAATTATGTATCTTGTTGGTTACAAATTCCAACACATCTTTGAAGGAGGAAAAATGGGAAAAAACCTAAATGCTCAGTTGTAAAATTGTCCAAGCAAATTATTATTTTTTAAGACACAAGTTCTGATGTTTAAGACTCTGAGAAAATAATCGCTTCATGTTATAAATTGTCTGCTGCCAATACACACACATTTTCCTTTATTCTCCTACCAGCTGCTAGCTCATGCTATCAGTGGTCAGGAACAAACAAACAAAAACTACCCCTAATTTTTTAGCCTGCTTTCAAACTTTCAAACCAGTGGAAATATGCCAGCAACTGGCACATTTCAGGACTGGTTGCTCGAGTTGAGGGAATTACTTTTAATTTTGGGACTTTTTCAGCAGCATCCTGGTATCTGGTACAAGATGTAAAAAGCAAAGTATGGACTTCCGAGTTGCCTTCTCTAAAATAAGACCCGATTCTTTCTGCCTTTCTGCCGTGTGTGCTTAATCATGGAAAGGGAAAATCAGAAGTCGAATGAAACCGTTGTTAACGTGTACTGCTTCCACTTTCCTTTTACATAAGCCTTTCTCTCTCTGCTACTTATCTATGTGCACTACAAACTCTCCCACAGCAGACAACAAGAATATGGGCATTTTCCAGCAGGGAAGAGTGATTCAGAATTCATTCTTCCATATTTCTCCCCTTAATGAAAATGCTCCTGCAGCTCCTGTAATTTTTTCCGATGGGTAAGAAAAACAAGCGCTATCTTGACTTCCACCCCTCAGCATCAAAAAGAACTTAACTAATGTAGTCTGTCCTGCCTTCAGATTCATGTAAGGGCTCTGCACATTTTTTTCTTTCTTTTTTTTTTATTTTTAATGTAACTTTCAAAGTCTCGTTAGAAAGGATTTGGGAATGAATTGACCTCCTTTTGAAACACCAGGATAAGAAATGTGTGGCAGATATTAGTTTGGGGAAGGTCAGTATCTTCATACTCCTTTTCTATAACCTTGGATATGGACCTGCTTTTAGCCAAGTGTCTGAGATTTAATACCATTTACTACAAGCTCTGTAATTCTGCTAATAGTGTCTGTAAGTCTAAGGTATAAGTGGATAGATCATATATCAGTTCTAGCTTTCTTTTTTTTTTCTGATTTCTGCCAAAGCCTTCTTGTTTAGTGAGAAAAAATGGGGAATAATATTTCAGAAGTAAAAACTGAGAATTGCAGTATTTTAGATGAAATTGTCCAGTGATGTTATTATTTCTATCAGTGCCGGCAATTTCTAGGGCTATTTCCAGGGAGGACAGCAGAAACGGGAGCAACTACTAAATATTTGAGCAAATTAGGTCAAAAGAAGGGAGTTATTTCTCTTTCTGCTAGAAAGCTCTTTCAAGACCCCCACCATGTGACAAACTCCCAAAACTGGTGATGCAGGGTCCTGCAGCTGCATTCATCACATGCAAGGGGAAATGAAGGCTGTTAGGAAGATAAACAATGAAGCTCTTCCAAAAGCTAAACTCATGGAAGGGGAACAGTTATAGTTAGAAATCTAAGAAAAGGGACCTTCTTTAACAGACGGTATTCTAATTCTGCAGAAGGTCAATCCTCACATCTTAACAACGATATTTCTCATACTCCTGTCCTACGCTTCCACACTACGGTGTTTCCCCAAAAATGATGTTAATTATTAAATAGGGATCCTAGTTATTTATGTAGACTAAAATATTTCAGATTTCTTCAGGACAAAATACTTCAGGTCTTGCACAGTGAAAATAAGATTTTTTTTTTTTTTTTTTTTGAGAATTACAACAAGGCCTAAAAGCTAGCAAGTGCCAGGTAAATCGGTGGTAAGCAGAAAAGCAAAAAGAAACCTGGCTGGGGAAGAGGCAGAGTTCAGTTTTAGACTTAAAGGACTGTATGATTTATTAGTATTATAAAAATACCTGTCATTTTAGAAATACATGCATCTAGCAACTACAAAAGCTGAAAGTTCTCATGTGCAGCAAGACAGAAAGAAAGAAAAATCTCTGGGCCAGATCGAAAGGATGAGGTTAAGGCTGCAATTTGCAAAGCTCTACTTTCAGGGGGAATCTCTCTGCTTTTTGAGAAGCAGAAAGAGCCACTGAAGTGAGAGCATTTCTGCTGATGAAGGGCAGCCTGCCTGCCTCTGAGCTAACACTTTAGCCCCATCCCAGCTAAAACTTGGGTCTGTTCTAACCCAGTTCAGATCCTTACCCCAACCAACCCCCTCCTTCCGCCTCCTCAGCCGAGAATCTGCCCATCTTTTCATCCTACATTAGCTCTGAATGCCTCCTAATCAGTTACAGATTGAGAAGGAAAACGAAGAGCCCCTGTATTAAACAGCTTTTTCTGCTCAAATGTTGAATATGAAGTTCTCCTTAAAAAGCATTTCCTACTGTGGTCACACACACACCTACTGAGGTACTTGCTGAAATAACCCAATACAGAATAAGGATTCTTCTGACAGTCAGGGAAAAGAAAGATTTCAGCTTAATCCTAATGAAGAAATAAAATAAAATAAAATAAAATAAAAAAATCAGTGTCTGGCAGAAGTCTCTTTTGCTGTTAATCAGTAATGTTGCATCTTAACCCTTTATATGCTACAGCCCAAGCCTGCCTCGAGGCACACCTTTTTTAAAGTCTCATAACACCAGGACAAATTGCAAATAAGAAGCTGAAAGAGGCAAGATCAGTTGTCTGGCTTTAGGATTTAGCTTGCAGCAGGGAAGCTGAAGGGTGCCTGGGTTCCCAGCTTCTGCGTACCATTCCCCCCACCCCACCCAACCTCCTCCCTGTCTTCAGCTATCTCTGTAAAACTCCTTTTGCGAAGACTGTTTAATTAGTTTGACACATCTTCGCTGAGCCGTCCCTGGTTTTAGGGTCTGATACGTGCAATGCGCACGCTCACGCGCACAAACATCCTCACTCGCAGCCACTGTAACAAACTGGATGGCACGGGTTGGGGGGGGGAGGACCACCCTCTGACGATCACATCTGAGGAAAACAGACGTTCCCCTCACCTTGAAACCCTCTCTACTTTTAGATGAGAATACATTTGATCAAAACACGATGCCATTCATCTTATGTGGCTGTTTGTCGATCATAGCTCCTGGAAGGATAAGCAAACCCTATGGAAAGGCATTTATCTAAATTATCCTGATAAAATGCTATCACTCCGTGGGGAAAGAAAAATGAGGCAGAATGCTAGTTTGTACACAATTATACAAACCCGGAGGAAAATTGGGATGTGGAGTTGAAATACACTTAATAAAAGTTGGAGCATTCGTCTAAAAAACGAAATAACTTTCTTTAAATGAAGTTTCTCCTGTGTGAGGATTTGGTCTGTTTGAAAATGAAAAGAAAAAAAAGATTAAAAATAGGAACTGCCTCTCCCATTCAAACAGCATATAGTTAGTGTTTGTGACTTTTCCCTTGACAACTAGATAAGAAGATAAATGCGTAGTTTCTCTTAATTAGCCTTTCTTAATTAAAAACACCAGAGGTATTTGTGATCATAATGAACTCTTCTGACAGAATGGTCACTTGTTCTTCTGGATGTCACTCCAGGAAAATTAGATTATTTTTTTTACAGGGGATAAATTCTCTGCTAAGGAAGAAATAAATGATGCCCGCAAAAGCAGTGTCCCCTCGGTTTTATCTGAATGAGATGGATGTGTATCTTGTGGTTTTTAGAATGGTGTGGGGCAGTATTAGCCATCATTAGCACCCCAGTATGGATCCAATTCACTAATTACTTATGCTGTCTTGGTTCACTGAGATTTAAGTACCAAGTCAATCCCATTATCTGCAGTCTCCCAAGCTTGCCAGAGTCATCCGTCTTTTATGGAAAAAAAGCACAAGGGTTATCAATAGGACCCTGAAATACTTGGGATTTTCCCACTTCAGGAGGAGGCAAGATTAGTCCTGACTAAAGTCGCATCTTCTCTAAGCTGCTACTTTGGATGTGATAAAAGTGAATGCTGACAATTATCCATAACTACATAAAGAGCGGGAGAGAGAGGGAAGGAGGCAAGAGCGGCGAGGAGGGAAGTCTGCCACACACGCCTGCATCTGTCCTACGGTCGCAGGCAGCTTTTCATATCACCTCAGAGCTACAAATTACAATTCGTCTGTTACAAACATGCGATAACATAGTCAGAAATCAGAAATTAAAATATTCCAACGGCCTCGGGCCTCCTCAGAGAGGAAGAGAGAGGGAGGGAGGCTGAGAGGGAGAGAAGGAGGAGGGAGAGGGAGAGAGAGAGGAGCATGCCGAGCCCCTGCGCTGCCTGTGTTGTTTGTGCCCTCCCTTCTCCATCCTACATGTTTAATGTCTGCGGCAGTACCGAGGCCTTGTCTGTTTGGGATGGTTGATTGACATCTGCTCTGCCGAGAGGAAGGAACTGGCAGCTATTGGCAGCACTGTCACGTTCATTTGCACACTTTATGAAGCAGCAGTGTGGCTACTAATACAAAAAGAAATCTTCTAAGCAGCATGACATCTCTTGGAATGGAATATTTGTCTTTACAAATGATTGCACTGCTGCCAGTACTTGACATGGTGCTCGCAAACATGTGTAATTGTTGGAAGTGTAATGATGATTATTTGCATATTTAATGTTCAAACAAGTACTGGAGAAGCAACTTAGACTAAACCTTTTATGGGGAGGATTTAAATATGTTCAGCATCAGCCTGATGAGTCCCAGAAAGGAGTCGGGGTCTGAGGGGAGAGCTCGGGAGCGCGGCTGCTGTATGAAGGGGAGTTTAAGAAATCACCCTGGAATGCGCCACTCAGATATTTTATAGGTTTATTTTGAGACAGATTTCATATGAATTCCTCTCCCATTCATTTTAATTGCCCAAAATTATATTTAAATGTAATTATACGAAAATTTAGGAATGGTCTATTTATCATGTGTCTGAAATCAGCCAAACAGCAAACTGAGGAAAGTAGATAAGAAAGCACATGTTTACCACTAACATCAGTTTACAGACAGCCTGTGCATGATGGCAACGGCACTTATTTTAACTCTTTGGCATAAGTGTGAGAAGAGTGCAGGTCATGGGAGGGAGGCTTACGAACCCCTTTTCCTGGGCTAGAAATACAGCGCTGGACATTTGCCCTGGAAATCAGACCATTCTCAGGTTGATAGAAGAGGGCTTTCCTCCCTGTCGAAAGCTCTTCTCTTTCTGCCTTAGAAAGAGACTTTTCATTTTTGCTTCCACATTAATTTTTATTTTTTTAATCTCGTGACACAGAGATGTAGTCAGCACACAGACCTTGCACGCACAAATGTGCACGCAGGTATGCACAGTTGCATGTATGAAGGGGAAAACATTTTACAAACGGGGTCTCCAACACAGCAGAAAGAAACAGTACTTTTGAAGGCTGTATTGTTCCCCTGGGAAGGATACACATTGGTTTTATCAGTGGAATAATTTCAGACGATACAGATACATGAATGGCAATTTAGCCCTTCACCTTTAGTGAAGAATTTCTTTAACTGAGGACTTCATCTCCCAACTATTGTTTTCATCTTAAAGACAGGCCTTCTCCAGTTGAAACTTTCCCTTCTTAAAATATTTATCTTAACAATTAGCTTTCAGCTCCCCACCGTACCCCAACTCTCCTGCTTCCTTCCTCCTTTTTCTTCTCTCTTCCTGTCTTTCTGGTTTTTTTGTGTGGTCTCAGTACCAAGAGATTTATAATCACCAAATCCTACATTGTTTGAGGGGCAGAACAATAAACTTGACTCAATTATCACGCTGTAAATTGATTTAAAAAAAAATAATCTGATGGATGAATAGAGACTGAATATCTTCGTCTCTGACCCTGTCGTATCATCAGCAATTCTCTGGCAGGACTCCCACTTGACTGACAATGCTGCTAATGAACACTGTCTTAGGCCATGTAATGATTTACCTGCCATGAACAAGGTTTGGCAATGCTACCTTTGCATACCTGTCAAACAATTAATCCTTTAAAAAACAGATATATTGTCTTGAAGCATGGAAGTGTCCGGAAATGAATAGAAAAGTGGAGGCATAAGATAAATACATGTCTGCTCATTAAGCTAATCAGGATTGTTTTGTTGCTTACCTTGTTCCAAAAGCACTCTCCCTCTCTTCATTTTAGCCACCTGTTGCCTCATCCTCACAAGAAGCCAATATCTTCCTGTATCTGACCAACTCCTACCTTATTATTTACCTTGGCCAACAACGAATACAGGAAGTATTCAGCTGACTGTGGTTAAAATCATTCTTCCCAACTGAATGTGTGTTGGACTTTTGTGTTCTGTTTTTTAAAATTTTTTTTTCACCCCCACTCAGACCATCTACCTGCTCTGTTTTGTCTTCTAAAAAGCTGAAGGTAAAGAAAATTTTGTACAGCACCTGGTATTAATATGCAGCTCATTGGCCTTCTGACTCTACCTTCAGATCCTAACCAATGCTCCTCACCATACAAACAGAATGAAAATGCTGGGGTGCAAAGGACCCCTTTTGCTGACCCCAGTTGTATGCAGCACTCACTAGTCCCTAGCAGGATTCTGGAAGAAGGATGATCTGTGTCACTTTGCCAGCAATAAAAAACATCTTTTACTTCTTCAGACATCATGAAACAGAAGAGCCACCCAAATTACTTATCGAATAGCTTATCGAACAGTACTCGCTGCGTGTCAATGTGTGCTCCGGGTACCTTCCACAAAATGTAACTCATCTGAAGCACAGTCTTGCATTTTTGTAAATAGCCAATTGCCTGCCTAAAACATGAGAATGGGGGTAGGGGCACTAGAGGGTGGCTAGGAAAAGAGATGCTAAAGAGAGAAGGGGCTCATAAAAGAAACAGTTAGACTGCAAAGTTGAATTTAGTTCCTTATGAAATTCTTTGAAGAAGCAAAAGTATTTAAAAAACATATGACAATAATTAGCAGTATTTCTTTGGGGATTTGTTTGTTTGACCTTAGCCTTTTAATCTGTCAAAGTATGCTAATAAGCCTGACAGACAGAAAGATAAAATGCGGAGACAGATGAACTAAATGAGAAAACATCAGTACAATACTGAATATAGTTATGGAAAAAGAAAAGAAAACGAGTTCCATTAAACATTACCTTGAGGCTTTGATGACACGCTCACTATCATGGCAAAGTTTCTTCCAAATCGGAAGGAGTGTATACATGAGGTCACCGTGATTGTGTCTAGCATCTCTGATGGTTTTATTTTGAACAGAGAGACATCTTTCTAAGTGCAATTTCTGTCTTAAATTTCAATCCAATGTATTGAAACACTGGTTTCTGCACATTGGCTTGCTGCTGGGGATTACTGGGTATATTTCATGATATCCATGACTGTTTACGGATTGAGAATCCTAGATCTCGTGAACAAGCAGGCAAGAGGTTTCTTTCTGCCTTGAAGACCTGTGAAGAGGTTTGGTTTCCAACGGGATTATTTTTTTTTTTTGGTGAGACCTTTCCAGTTATCTGTGTGAAACCGATGAGAAAGATGGTCCCCAAAATAAATAGGCACTTTTAAGGAACAGTCTATTCTTCATTCAAGGTGAGCTGCAAAATCCAGAGTAACTCAACAGGAGTAAATGGCAGTATGTGAATCAGTTCTTTTAGGACACAGAAAAGGAGTTTAAATTTTCCTGATTTTTTTTCCCCTTTCCGAAATAACTGGTTTTCTCTTCTCGCTGTAACCTAGAGGAGTTTTGGTGGCACTAGAATAAGGTCATATCATAACAACAGGCATTTAGAGAAGTGTT
The DNA here is from genome assembly GCA_013398915.1 of Dromas ardeola. Classification (NCBI taxonomy): domain Eukaryota; kingdom Metazoa; phylum Chordata; class Aves; order Charadriiformes; family Dromadidae; genus Dromas; species Dromas ardeola. Next base: position 151,391 of record VYZM01009198.1, read on the forward strand.
GCCTGCCCTGAAATGTAAAGCTTCTCAAGTCCTTCTGTCCTTAGTCCTTAGAGGACTAAGAAAACTGCCTGATGATGAAGTGTAGTTTTTCATTGGTACCACCTATGCCCAGACCCGCAGAGAGCTCTTCTGCAAAATCAGGAGCATGATGCTGTGATTATCCTCAATAAAAGACTACTCATTCTGACTTCCACTCTTAATAAACAAGCTATAAAGAAGAGGTTAAAAAATTTCCCTGGGCTAATGTTCTCTCCGTATCCTGGTGTACTGAGACCCAGTTCCTGATGGTGGAGATAAGAAGTACTGAAACTGTAGAAAAAAACCTGAAGCACACTTTCCCTTTCAGATATCCTGCTGCCATGAGCTCTAAACCAAGAAATTAAACCTAAATCAGGATGTAGACTTCTCTTTGCTGTGTGACTAAGTTGGGCAACTCACTTCCATGAAGTGAGACTGTGAAGGAGTTCTTCAAAATAAAATGTTTGCACATTGTATATCAGTGTATCTTATTTCCTGACAGGACATCTGATACTCAGCTTTTCCATACAGCCAAATGAAGCATGACATTTAAAAAAACCTTTTTCCAATGAGCGAGCTACCCACCCCACTTAAGCTCCCTAAAAATATACAGAAAATGAAACATAGACATGTCTTAGCAGCCAGAAGTGTGTCTGAAATTACTGCCTTTGCAAAGCTTTTACATTTAGTCAACTTTATAATCACTTAAAGAGCTCATCCAAGCTTGGATTTTTAAAAATGTAGCTAAGGGCTTGCTTCCTCTTTCTGAGCCAGACGCACATTTATAAGCCAAAAATTAAACCCAATTAAAATAATTAAAAAAAAAAAAAAATGAACATGATCTAGCTGAAGGAGATAGCCAGGGCCTACTTTGAAGGAACTGAGTGACCTGCTATATAGAGTGTCTTGCAGTGGTCCTCATACCAGCACCTTGGAATTAGGGATGCTGACCTGCACAGTGCATGGGGCGTAGTCCCGTTATGGCTTACTCTTAAGAACCGTAGCTTGGCTTACGGTTCGACTTTCCCCTGCAGAACATGCTGCCTTGCTTCTTGAAGCCAAAAGCTCTGCTCAGGTGTCACTGGTGGGCGGGAGAGCTGGCTTCCCAACCACTCCCTGCCTGGTTCTCTGCGAGCGGCCGTGGCGGATCTGTCCCCCTCTCGGTTTATTCCCAGCAATCACCTTGGAAGCCCAACTTTCCGAGGTGGACGGCCGAGCGAGCAGG
>VYZM01009198.1:155467-195314 GCA_013398915.1 Dromas ardeola
CCCCATAAAACCCACATCACTGACCTCAAGTGACCTCAATAAATAAGCAACTGCTGAAGGATCAGCTCCCTTGTGGTGAAACAATAGACCCAAACTTCAGTGGAGCGCATGCAAGAAAATGTCACAGGAGGGTAGCACAGGATTTCAGAGCAGAAAGAAAGTTTGGGGAATAACAAGTACACACTGCCAAGTTACTGAGGAAACCTTTTAGCAAAGGAAACTCTGCACTTGTCTTAATTTTTAGAGCGGCAGGTACCCCCTTTCTTGTCATTCTGTTCATAGAGATGGGGAGATGTGATAGAAATGTATTCTTTGCCACTGGCTCTTTTTCCTCTTGTCTCTAAGCTGTGATTTTATAAATTTATTCACTGGTCAACAATGAATCATGCAAAACATAGCAGGCCACTGGTTCTTTGTGAATTTTCTGTCACTGGTTTTCACTCTTTCTAGTGTGATCAGTCACCTGAGTCACATTACAGGCTTATTTCTGGCTTCAGCTTGGAACAGAGTACCTGTAAAACAAGAGGGAAAGCTGCCTTTGATTGTGTCAAAAGGTCTATGAAATTAGGAGCTGATAGGCTGGCTCATAAAAGAAATTTAAGAATATTTTAAATCTTTTCCTTTGGACTACTTCCTGCCTGAAAAATCTTTACTGGGAAAATGTGGATATTATGAGCAGGTTCATTCTTAAAATGGATTTTCTCCTTTTATCGTCAGGGACAGAAAGTGATTTAGACAAATGGAGTGTGGTAGGGAGCTTTTCTGTGTCATCTGAGGCCTTGTCCATCTGTAAGATGAGGCCAGTGCCTACGAAGAGCAGGGTTTGCCTGTCCATCATATATGCAGATTTGAACTCAATACCACAATTGCAAGAGAGGGAGGGAGTTCATCTTCGGAGGCTACCACCACTGAGCTGGATATTACCTTCTTAATCTGAGCTATGATAACAATCACGTGTTAGTTAAAACCACCTTCCTGGTTGCTTCACTTCTTTCTAAGACGAAAGAAGCAAAGAGATGATAAAGGGAAACATACTCCATCTGTGGCCACAACCAGACTTGCTCAGAGAAGGGGAGGGTGATAGGAAATTATGTTTGGAATGTTAATCCTAAAGCGTTCGTGTCATAGTTTAAGATACATGACTTAAATTTAGAAGTGACCGGTGCAAAAAAGAGAGTTAGGAAGAGACAGAGAGAGCAGAATGTATGCAGAGGAGTAGGCTTAGCACTCCGCAGTTAGTATTGTTACCGGCACACCAGGCATTCCAGCAGTAGTGTCGTACAGGCATCGGCACTGGAGCCGCTCCTCTTCCTCGAGTCTTTAGTTTTAAAAACGAGACGATTATGCAGGAGTAGTATTTTCAGCGTCTTTTTACATGGAAGGATGGAACGTGTCTGGGTAGGAGAGACTCCATTTTCTGATTCACTTGTGTGTTTACTTTGCCTTGCATTCAGTTATATTTTTTTCAGCAGGACGACGTGAAGTTGTTACTGACTTTGTATTCCGCTGTACCACAACACTTGGTAGAGGGAAAGGAAAGCAAATGTGCAGAGTTGCCAGGAGACAGATTTATTCTGAACTTCAGCAGCCTGGCACTTCCACCGCGATGCTCCTTCCCCCTTCCCTCACTCCCTCACGCTCCAGGCGCAGGCAGAAAGTCCAGAAATAGCAGGAAATGACCCGCTCCTGTTTCGTACTAAAGCACTCAGTTTTGTTTGATCTTTGAGTCTTTCACAGCCCCACAAATCAATGTGAATGTTTTCAAAGGATGGCTGTGAAATGGGTGCAACATGGAAAATTCAAGTGGTAAATTTGCCTAGAAGCATCTGATCCTTCTTTTCCTGCTTCCCTGCTTCCAAATGCCTATTTCTCCTTTGCATTCAAAAGTAGCATTCTGGGAGAAGGGAAATAAATTAATTTGTTAATCTGTTTTTCTTGTGAAATAATAGCTGTTTGCGAACACTCTTAATGTGGAGTAGGAACAGGGCAGAGCTGGTGTTCCCCACCCAAACCTCTCCCACATTCAGAGCACTAATCTGAAAACACATACCACCACAAGAGAAGTGTCTTTAGGAAATAGCTTGTATTTTTTGTTTGATCTGAAGATGAATGCTGACTTCCAACACAAACCGGGGAATGTACACAGTCTGAATTGACTTACCTTCTCTGTAACTTTTCTCTGTCCATCACTAGACTTCAGAGTTTTTAGTTTGACCATAGAAGAAAGATCTTGAAGAAACTATGGAAAGCAACAAGTGATGTTAAAGTATGGAAATACTGGAATTAAAGACATAAAACCCCTATAGTGTATCAAAAAACAACAACAAAAGCCTTACACAGCTAGAAAAAACACACACAAAGGCACACAGAAGCGGAGCGTGTTAGGGTATAGGAGGGGAGGCTGCAGCACTCTCAGGTTTTGAGGGTGGATAGGATTTGTGTAAACCAGAGAATCCTGGTCAGGTACTGGAGAGAAGAATTATTGTAGTTGCAACTTATAAAGAACTAGAGAAATTAGGACTTCTTTACTGTAAAGGAAATGGGATTCATGCAAGGTACTGTTTTGAATGTCATATAAGGCTATCTGAATAAGGAAGATCACAACTAATGTCAGTTTATAATTGCTTGTGTTTCTTTAATATGGTTCCTTCTGCCCACTCCTTACCTAAGAGACATCACATTCTTCAAGTTATTCCCATCACCATGACTGCTTAAAAAAATAAATACTTCAATTTATGTTTTAAATATCCATTTTATGTCTTAAATCTCACCTCTTTTAAAACTTGCCTTACTTGATTCAGAGATCTTACTGTTTTTATCTCAGTTATGAGTCACATTCCTCTGCCATTATTGTTTACTCTTTCTAGAAGTTTTTTTTCTTAGATTCCTTGTCATTTTTCCCCGTAGCTGTGAAAAATGCAATTCAGCCTTACAGCTATGCCATGTATCTGGGTCTAGCCATTCCACTGCCCGGGAGAACATGCTAAGATCGATGCTTGGATCTTTACCTAGCTTAGATGCTTGCATAATATAAGAATAGCTACTCCTGCTCTGGTGTGGGGTCTTCCATGGGCTGTAGGACGGACACCTGCTCCGACATAGTCCTTCATATTCTGTGTGGGAACAACCTGCTTCACCATGGTCTCCTCCATGGGCTGCAGGGGAATCTTTGCTCCAGCACCTGGAGCATCTCCTTCCCCTCCTTCAGTGACCTTGGTGTCTGCAGGGTTGTTTCTCTCATATTTTTTCTCACTCCTCTCACTCACAGTGACTGTGCAGCATTTTTTACCTTTTCTTAAATATGTTATCACACAGAATCCAGCAGCATCACTGATGGGCTCAGCTTTGACCAGCAGGTTGTCCACTTTGGAGCCACCTGGAAGGGCAGCCCCTGGTCTCTTCTCACAGAGGCCACCCCTGCAGAATTTTGCCATGTAAACACAATACAATGTGGAAGCAATATGATGGCTTACATGATTGGCAAATTTACACCAACTGAATTTTAACCTAACTCTAGGTTAAAATGAAGTCGTGGTGTATGTGTTTGTGAATGTTACAGTGCAGATGCTGCTTTGGGTCAACGTCTGATATATTACTTTAACAGGTCAAGAAAGAACTTCATTTTTTTTTAATGAAGCTCTACCTAAAATGCATCAGGAAGAACTGAGAGTATGGGTCTGTAATCTGAGTAAAAGGCAGCGCCTATGAATGCGAGACAGAATCTCTCCAGAAACATAATGGCGCTCCAGAGAGACATTTATCTACAGCTCTTAGGAGCTATTCACACACTCAGAGAGGGTAGAAGAGGTTTCCTGCACAAAAGAGACAGGTGCCTAGGATAAGAAGATGGAGTTCTGTCATCTTTAGTCTTGTTACAATGGCTATTGCAAAATATTGAAGTGGGTTCTTAAATATCTGCTTTCTGTACTTGATTTAGTTGCAGTTGCATGTGGCGCTGTTATCCTCAAACACAACGTTCCCTTTCTTTTCTCCCAGTTGTTAACAGCTACTTCAAAACTGTGGCCAAGTGGAGGGATTTAAATAAATACATCAATAAATACATAAACAAGTAAATAAACGCCCAACTTCAAGCAACACTTTCTAGCCCTTTGATAGGTTATTTAAAAAAAATAAAGGGCGTGATTATAAGAGGGTTGTAAATGTAGCAGTCAAAATAGTAGATGTCATGAGTTCTCTGCAAAGGAACTTGCTACCTCCCCAAACATCCTGACTGTTAAGATTTGTTGATGTTGATTCAGTGTAGAAACGATACAATTTTTGCCTGTTCCTAATGAAGGGAATTTTTAAGTCCAAAAACTTCTGGTCAAATTCTGAGAATTTTAGTTTTCTAATATTTTTAACTTGTCTCTCTACCAGATGATCTATCATACACAAGTTTTCCTCACCATAGATGGCATAGCTGGAATGATAGCAAGCTTGTTACTTGCTTTCCCTTCCATCTTGACATCTGAAACTGTGGAAATCTTCTAAATTTTCAAGATATCCACTATTGCTCCTATATGTTGGCTTGGTTGTTCTTTTTCATTTTGTCCTCTTCTTTTCTCCACAGTATGGTTTTTTGTAAATCTGAAAGGTAAAATTGTCTCATTGCTTCTTTTCTTGGAATAACTCCTTGATGAAAGTTCCACATGGTAGGGATCTGCTGGTAAAAATGGAAAACCCATATAAAGAATAGTCTTTAGAGATAAAAACCTACTTCTTCATGTACAGCACCATATGTAAGGAATAAATAGAAGGCAAGTGCTCTATGATTTCTTGTTTTCTTCTCTTCTTCAGGAACAACTACATCTGTGTTTGACAAATTAAAGAGAAATCTGTTGTATAGAAGACCATCCAACAGAGTAACAGAGTTCTGAATTTGATAAGGTACTTCAATAATGATGAGAAGAGCAGGAACTTGAGGAGAAGGAAGCAAGGAAGGGAGACAAGAATGAAGAAAAATGTAAGCTGGAGAACAGTGTCGTCGTCGTAAAGATAAACAGAGAAGAAAATGAAACTGAAGAGGATCAAAGGAAGGCGACCGAATTATTTTCAGAGGAATTTCATAGCACCGAGAGAGGAGAGTGCAGGACATGGTGGAGTTTTGAGAGATTATTCTAGACCAGAATGGTCATGTTTCAGCTGCTAAGAATTTATTCCCTGTTACTCTGAGCTGTACAATATACTGTCCCATTCCTTCGGTAGACACCGAAGGATACCAGATTATCAGCAGTTACCTGATCTGCAGTGCTGGAGAGATGAGAAATTCATTAACAATTTTGTAAGCTGGATGGGAGAAAATGTTTCCCAAGTAGTGCTTGCATGATTTTCAGTGGCATTAATGCATCTCAGGGGCCTGCTTTCTTTTTAAACCATGCTGAACTCCACTAAAGGTGAAAAGAAGGGAATCAGTCCAATTCAAAGTAGTCCTTCTCTAGCTCTGTGTACCAAACAGAAAAATCCAGAGGAACTTTAGCTGTATGGTTGTATGGATGCTGTAGTCCAAACAAATTGGTTATTTGTTTTGCCCATATTGAAAGAAGCCACGTTTTAAGAATATCTTGGCATTGCACGCTATGCATCCAATATATGTGTCCATGAGCATTCTACCTTGACTGCACAATAAATGATGATAGAATAGTATCCTATCCTGGTAATACATTCACGGGCACAGAATGAGGATATGTGTCTGATCAGTTGGAGTTGCACAGTTCAGGAAACCCATTTGTTCAAACCTCATCATTACTTCAGCAGTACTTTCCATTGTGACAGCCCTGGGGGATAGCAATGAATTAATTTCCTCAAAAACTTCGATGACCACTTCATCAATGGTAGATTTTCCCACCTCTGCTTGATAGGCAACTGACTACTAGCTGCCCAGGTAGCAACATTCTTTTGGATGACAAATAGCAACAAACAGCATATGGAATTTCTCAGATGGGTAAGTTGCAGCTCCATGGCTGGGACCAAGTCCTCTGCCTTAATGGATATGCTTTTGTTTCATGAGATGATTCTGTAACTTACTGCTATATTTTCAGTGCAGTTGGCTCCTTCTAAAGTGAACTTGTGTTTTTGACTCAAGAAGGTAACATGCAATGGGATCATTTGTCAGCTTATACTCAGTCTACAGCTCCTTTGTTCTTGGCCAGCAGCTCATGCTGTAGTGCTGCTACTGCTGGAAAGATGTTGGGTTTTTGCCTTCTGTGACCTCAGAACTGCTTCTGATTTTCCCACTGGTATCTGAGACAGCTGTGAAGCAGTGTAACAGAGAAACAACCATGTTCTTAAAAACAGTTGTATTTCTATGCTTCAGCAATAGCTGCAGTAGCTTGATATCTTAGGCAAATAGTCGCTCACCGTTGCTGTGCACGGTAAGTACCAGGCAAAGAATTCCATGATTTGAGCATATTTCCTTTGACGTCCCAAGAGTGAATAAACAAATTGTCCCAAACCACTCTCCCAGTTGGATGATAAAGCAACGTACTGTCTTTTGTGATGCTATGAATTCCTGCTGAGTTGTGGCAGATATGATCAGTTATCTGTTTTGCTTGACATTGATACAGAAGAGTACTAACAGATATGTGGGGTGTGACGTCAAGCTGCTAATATCAATGAGGTTGCAGGGTAGGCCCTGAAGATCAATTCTTTGAGTTTTAAGCAATGGAGAAAGAGGAAGTAGAGATGCAGAGCTGGGTATTTGCAATGTAAGAATTTCATCAGTGTGCAAGCTTGTTGATGGAATTTGTTCCCAAGCACCGATATCACAGATGGGTAATGCCAGAGAAATGGTAGGCACAATGTGATGTGTAGTATAGCAAACAGGAGAGCAAGCAGAATCATACATACTTCCAGGCAAGGCAGAGGGCAAAATGGTCTGAAGAGACTAGATGCTTATGCAAATGACGTACAGGGAGGAGCAGAGGACCAGTTAGTCTCCATTGCCTTAATTTGCCACAACTGCATGTTATCACTGTCACTGCCTTGAAGAAAACGGCCTATGTAAACATCTGTACTGGAGGCTACCTTACACCTGAGGTGTCTGCCTCACCGTGTGGCTCTCAGAGGCACGAATGACTGCAAGCGTGGGTCATGGAAAGAAGAGGAATAAAATGGATGAGAGCGGATTAAGTTTTCAAAGAAGACAAGATCAGTCTTATCTCAATAGCCATTCATTTCACATCTTCACTACTTTTGTCACAGCAATACTATCAGAACAGGCAAATGTTAATTTCCCTAATATTCTTTCTCAGACTCAAAAATGAACATAATGAGGGACAAAGACTTAAATAAGTTAGAGTAATTTCCTGAATGCCAGCGACCAGAGCAGGAAGGAGCAGATAAATGCTGGTTCACAATGATGCTCAGATACCACTGCTGGCTTTAAACACACCAACCATTAAACACTAAACCTGATCCCACCTGAGTCAGCTCAACCCAGAGCCATATGTCTGTGTTTGTACGTGATATGCCCAACCCAAAAAGACAGGCAGAGTTTCTAGTGTGGGCACAGTTGAATCTGAGCGTGACTTCGGTTTGACCCACATAGTGATATTCTACAGTGGCTGAATTTACCAGCCTGACTCAGTGGTAAGAAAAGTCACCTTGAGCATCTTTGCACTATGCTACTTTTCCTCGCATATAAATACCCTTCGGCTTCCAAGTGAACTAAGGTTAGCATTTTGAGCCAGGAAATATTAACAAAAAAAAAAGCGATAGCATATTAGATTTGACCTGGAAGAAACAGTGCCACCATTCCAGCTGAAATCCCTTTACTTTATAACCAGATTGTAAAGTGGAGCAGGAAGCCCTAATTTTCACTCAGATGAGGCTTGATTTCCTGTGGTTGCATGGATGCTTTTGCCTCAGCATAAGCATTTTCATATGTGGTTTTGCCGCATTTAGCAGTAATGATGGTAGGTGCAAACGCCTATATTATTGTCACTCCACTGAATACCCAGGTAGGTTCATAAGGATACCCCAATATCGTTAAGCCGATAAACCTTCTGGCTAGTGCTTCATCTGTCTAAATTGTGTAGTGTCATTTAACTAAAGCAAGTGACTCCACAGTAGCCAAGATATTGGATCCAATGCAATAACTTTCCATAATGAGAAATACTTGAAACTTCAAAAATGTGGTTAGTGAAAAATATTGTGTTTTGGGGGAAAAAAATCTTTAATGAGTAGCTTATCTGTTTAGTTAATGCTCTGACAATGTGACAAGGCCTTTTTGCAATATTACTGCATTTAAACCAGATGACGGCCAACTATATCACCAAAAGGAGTCACAGTATTTATTTACGTATGCAAATATATATGTAGGGTGTATTCAAGGCAAGAAAAAAATCCAGCAAACCTTCCATTGTTAATTCCAGTCCTTGAATTTTGTTAAAATATTAAACATACAGAAAAATTATTTTCCTATTCTGGAGAAGGAGTGTGAGAATGCATCTTCGTAAATATATTTTATTCTGTTAAGAACTCAAGCGACATAGCAGTGGGGCTGTCTGACAGTCTCATGTATACAACAGAAACACAGAGCTGCAGAATTAGGTAACTTAAGTTAGGCTGCACACCAAACCTATCCTGCTACAGTCCAAATGAGGTTATTGACTCAGAGAAGGAGCCATTGATAAAGCAATTATTACCAGCAGCCAGATGTGCAATAGCTCATTTTTGGAAATGGACAGATGCCCCAGCATTAATGGCATGGAGATATCAAACACAGGAAATCCTTTGAATAGAACCAAAATGACAGGCAGCCTCATATCAGAATCTAGTAGATTTAATGGGTAACATTTCCTTGGAACTGGAAGAGAATAAACACATGGCTAAGAGGCTAAACAAGCACAAAAATGATGTTTTAAAGGTGACAAATATGCTATGCATGAATCAGGTTTGTTAATACTTGTCCAGAAAAGTACTGTATTCTAATAATGATTTTTTTTTTTTTTGGCTACCAGGACATAACGTACTCTAAAGTTAGGTGCATAATTTCAGGTACATTCAGTTTATTTCCATTCATTGCACATCCTTATTAGAAAACTCTGCCGTCTGAATATTACACAGCTATGCCAAATGTGCAATTCTATAACTCAGTCAGGGAGAGAGGATGCCAGCCCTTCCTGATGATAAATACAGTGGCAGGAATCTACTTTGTTTTGTAATACGTAAGGCTGATTAATCCCGAGCTGTTTGCAAACTCCATTTCATACAGGATACCCCCATCCTTACAATCAGATTAACAAATCAAAGGTGCATTCAGACTTGGAGACAGGTTGCCACTTAAGTATTTCAGATACTCAGGCATTCGGTTAAACTAAGCTTGGATTAACAAGGTCTGACTATTTAAAGGGAGTTATGTTTGTGGGTTCTCTGTCTCTGCTGATTTTGAACGCTGTGCTCATGGGGTAGTGCCGTCCAGTCTTAGGAGCTCAGTGAGCTTACAGAGCTTTACAGCCTCCTTGCAAGCTTCATGAGCTTAATTGAAGATAAGTATACACAAACTCACCTTCCTAGAAAGACCTCTATTTATGTGAAGGGGGAAAAAACCCAAACAAATCTCTTTATGCAGTGACTGAGCTGCATCCCTCCTGTCATCATTTATCCTTATTTTTATATAGTAGAATTTATTAGACTAAACCCCTTAATCGAGTGGAATAGATGAAAGTGGAATCATTCAACACTGTCACCTTTTGTTGTCACTTGAGACTCTGTAGGAGGTGACAGAGACCGGTCAAATTATTTATTAGGAGTGAATCATGCCAACTGATTTAGCCCCAGTGGAAAGCGGATCTGTGAGGGTCTGGGCCAAAGTCCCTCTCTGCCTTTCATTCTGAATTTGTAAAAAGTAAAGACAGAACTTCTCGAGCTAATATGCTCAACAGTGTTCCTTTGTCACTTGGAAATGGCGTTTTCTGTCACTTAGAGAGACCAATCTTGTAATGAAGAAGTGAAGAAATGAGCAGCATCTCACATGGAGAACCTGAGTGCACTCACCACTGAGAAGAGGAGGCCGTTAGAGACCATATGCTTTAAGGACCATATGCTTTAAGGTGGTCTTATGTGTAAGGGCTCTTGACCAATGGTTTAATGATGCTGCTGCACTGAGGAGTTACTTGTGGGCTGTACTGGAGCTGATGCTGGTTAGAAGGGAGAAACAGAAACGTGGACATGGGCAGGAACTGTGAAGAAGATTGCTATGGTAGAGTTTTACTGGTGTTGGTTTATATTCAGCTCTGCAGACACAGTCATTCAGCAAGCAACCCTTCACTCATATTGTCATAGAGTAAGTGTATACACAATCACTTCTAAGGGAGACAAACGTTTAACACTATCATTTGTTCAACTATTTCAGCTCATGATAAAAACTTGATGACTGTTATACAGTAACAAAAATGCATTTACAGAGCTTCTTTATTGATTTATTTATTTATCATTTATTATTTACTCTTTAAAAGAAGATTGCCTTTCTTCATAAGCGTCCAAGTGTCCTAATGAAGGAGAGGGTTCAGGCAGGAAACCTGTGAGAGAGCCTTGACTGTTGCAAGACGATGAAGCTCCATTTGGAGAGGCAGAGTATCTTCATGTGAAAGGTGTGTGTGGCAGGTGAACCTTCCCGTATGTCATCTCTCTAAATTATCTGTCTCTGGACAGGGACATTCAAAATGTAGCTATCCTGTGGCTGTGCCGCTAACTGTAATTCAGCACAATCCAATGTTATTTGCAAGTAATTGCTCCCTAGTCAGTCAATAATTTACATATGGCAGTTCAGGAGAACGTTTGTTATATAAAATAAAGAGTTTCCTAAAAAGTATGTTTAAGAATTGTTTCATTTCAACCCATACTCATGCAACAGAAGAAATAAAATGGGGGGGCAGAAGGAGAAAAAAGGTCTCAGGAATATTAGGAAATAAATAATTTATACAGGAATAAAGATAAGTGGGAATCTGGAGACTCTTTTCATTCTCCATCCTACCTTAGTTTAAATAAAGAAAATACCATATGGTATCACGTAAGAATAACTGAATATTTTATTTTATTTTACTAAAGTGAAAGTAATAGTTATGATAGGATCAGCTGAAATTCCAGCTGCTATTATTCCCTCCCCCCAAATCTTTGTTACAATAAATGCTTATTTTATGGGTGAATAAACATTGCAATTATGGAATTAAAGAAGGTTTAGGAACAACTAAGCAAGAGAAAGTGTGGGTGCTAGGAAGGCTGGGTGGCCTGTTTCTGGTAGTTAATACTGGTCCTCTTCGAAAATATTTTGTCTTTTTGCTTATGAAGAGATTGAGGAGGACAGCCAGAAGGCCAAGTCCTTCTATGTGTTCCTTTCTAAATTACTCCTGAATTCTTGCCATGCCTTTTTGGGGGAGAAAGAGCTACAGTGGAAAGAAACGACCTGCCTTTAGATAGCACGTCCTGCAGTGTCATGCGTTCATCCATATCATAACTCTTTACTGTGATCCGAAATTTAGATTTCTGTCTCAAGAAACAGACCTTTTCCTATGTAATTACCACTGAACCCCGCAGAGTTAAGGAAGGAACCAATGGTTTATTTTATTTCCGGTGAAGGACACTTTAGGTCCTTATCTACTTCATGAATGCTTTCTGTAGCATCAGCAGTAGCACTGTTTCTATTCCTCACCATTCCTCTGCAAAAGCCCCACATACCAAGCTTATCTGCCCTTTCTTAGTGTAATTTCAGTGGATGATTGTTGCAGGTCAAGAAATTTGTTCTGTGACAAGGAGAGTTCCAAAGCCTGGTTCTCCTCACAAGATTTGTCTAATTAGAAAACTCTATTCCACTTAGGTTCATGGGTGGACTGACCTCTCCCTGTCTTTTGCTGTCCTTGCACAATGCATTCTCTGTCTTCCCATCTCACTTATATTTATATAAACAATCTCAATGAAGTATCCTAGAAATATAAACACTGATAATTTAGTCTGCTTAAAATTCAGTGGTTAATAAGGTTCAAAATAGTAAGCTGCTTTAGGTGCTTGTTAGCAATGCACAAGTGTAATACAGGTCTCCCTGCCTATCTTGGACTGTATGTTAACACGGAAATGACAATTAAAACAAAACAGGTACAAACCAGAACCAGTTGCAGTTGTTCTGATTAACATTATATTTTACAGTTGTTATACAAACAATTAGTAGGAAAAGACTACAACATCAGTTCTGTTGGCAGGAGAAGGCACAGCCATGGCCAATCCAATCCAATTAAACCATGTCTCCAGTATGTAGGTGAACAGCAAAAGTGCAAATCAGAACATATCACTACATTGTCATCGCCAAGACACTGAGAGACTGATCCTGAGAGATGTGAGGGGCACTATGAAGAAGAAAGGAGATATGTTGGGGAAAAAAGAACACAGAGTGAGAGGCGTGCTGTGAAGCTTAGGTATCTTGGGGAATTAACGTGGCACTCACATCATTTATGTATTAACACCTGAAATGTCTGTCCCAGAAGAAATTCTGAAATTTCAAAATTACTTTTCATCCAGAATAAGAACAGACAATTGAAATTTGTGAGTTTTTCAATAAATAAATTTTCCAAACACCCACCCCCACCCCCAGTTCTGTTCCAAAAGATATGAAAATAAGTTTACAGGAGCACTTCATTATTAGCCTTACTGTTTTGCCACATAATGGATCAAGTATTGAAATAAAGTTACATGACCTTAATAAAATGAAATGTTTCCATAACTTTGCATGAAAGATTTCAATGAAATAAATACATTCTACTAGAACATGCTTACTTGATTGAGTCATCATTTTCCAGTGGAATTTCTTTTTTTTTTTTTTGAAAAAGCTAAAACATTGCTGTAATATGTTTGCTTTTTTTTCAGTTGCCCAAATTCATAAAGTCTGTGACATTCATTGAGTTTTCAGTTTGACCCAAACAAATAAAAAAGCTGCAAGACAGAGAGACAAATTTCTAATGAACCGTAATCCTGCTAGATAATTGGCTGAATCCTCAATCATATATGTTTCTTGTTATCAAAACACAATATCTCTTGATTATCTATAGCATCATTTATAGAGTGATGAAGTGATAGTACTTGTTTCTAAAAAAACTGTCTTGTTCTAATTAAGTATTACATTTGTAGGGCTCTCTCACACACTTTATTTACTCAAGTTTTTTAAGGCTTAGCATTCTGACAGGCAGGATAGTATACATATATACTAAAAGCAAACACCACATTAAAATGCTCAGAGGCAATGCAAGAATTCTCTTCCCCTTTGGCTTATCATTAAAAGGATCCAGCAACAGAGCTCAGTCCAAAAATGCTGGACTGAAATGTGCTTTGCATTTTTTCAGAGAAACCTGAAATAGATTAGTGAACACAAAAGGCTGAAATATATTTTACAAAATCAAAGTAAAAAAATACAGGACAGATCAAGAGCAGGCACATTAGGTATATTCTTCAGCTTAGGAAGAATAACTTTAAGTTCATGTATTAGGTGAAAGTTCTCAAAGCTCAGACTGTTATTTTCTCACAGGGCACTGCTTACTGACAAATTCAACATGCGGACTGCATTTCTGCCGGATTTGATAAAAATACAATTAAAATGTTGTACAGAGGGGTACGCCAAATTGGCCCGCATCCTAGAACCCACTCCAAGCAAAACCTTGAGGAATATATTGTACAATAAAAGGTTTGTCCCCTGGGATTACCTCCCACTTCCTTTAACCTGATATTTTGCTCATCCTATTATGAGATTCCTCAGAGGGGTGAAACACTAGATTGCCTCATTAAGACTCATCATTTACAAGATGTTGACAAACGCTGGCATTTATCCTGTTGTCATAATAAATGTGAGAAAATGACCACTTGGCAATAAGTGATACTATGCAATTGCAGGTTGTAAAATACAAGAATATAAGGGCCTGTGCATAATGTGTCGGTATCACTGTGTAGCATCTCTGAACAGATTCTGCATGCATTGTAACAAATCCAGGTCAAAATAAATAATAATGGACAGTTTCTTTTTATAGAGTTTTCCACATGTGCAACTCAAACATTAATTAAAAAAAAAAAAAGAGAGAATAGTTTTAAACCCAACACAATAATGAAACACTTATTATTAATCTTACTGGCTATGTCAGCATGGGTACCCAGCGTCCATGTTGTCTTTGTTGACATCCTGAAAACTCTCTCAACTCAGTTTGCCTACAGCCCTCATCTGCCCTGTGGCTGATGACAGCGTGGCCTTTCTTAACAAGGGTCATCTTAATGGTATGTGTGAGGTCACCACAAGAGGAGATCCCACAACAGAGACTGCTGAGCCGGGTTTGGGTGAGAAAGAAGTCCGCACACAAGTGTTCTGAGAAGTGGAGGTTTGCTTCCCTTGGGAACACTGGCAATGTGCTCACAAGGCGGTCCTGTTGGTAAATAATATGGATGAGAAGCAAATTTGGCCTTAAGTCGGGCTTCAGGATAACATTGCACCTTAGCGTAGCTGCAACTGTTTTTAAGAAATGTTCTGAGGGATTTAAGTGTACCTTGGAGACGCAACCATCAGCCGTAAAAGCAGACCAAGATAAACACAAAGATATAAATGCCTGAAGAGGAATACAGTCCTTATTCATAAAGCTCCATTTTTGATCTCCCTGTTCAGCTACAGGGCCCTGAACTGTGCAAGGACATCAGTCTTCTCAAACATCTCAGGTTCTGCTTCTGCGTATGCATCTATGTTGACCATTTTAAGAAAGTTGACGTCTGTGTCAACCATAAATTTTGTTTTCCTACAGCTAATTCTAAACAAAAGTAGTAACTAATTAGCCTAATTATAATGGCTTTATTAATAGACACCAAGTGTCTTCTTGTGAGATAAAACCAGTGATATTGCTAACAGTCAGAATCAAAAGTGACAATAACTCAGTTGTTGTATTGAGTTGCAGGTGGTTGGTAGGTCTGTCCTACATGACTAATATACTGCCTGAAACACTGCTCTTGTGGTGATTGTGGGGCTCTAAAAGAATCAGCAAAATTGCTTTGTCGCTAGAATTTACAACCCCTAATTTGACAGTATCTAAGTTCTAACTCAAAGAGGGGTGTGTTTCTGTCACTAGTCATTATTGCTCACCTTGTGTTTCTGATGATTTGACTTGATTTGTGTGCATGTGTATGTGTATGTGCGTGTTACTTGAAACAGAGAGAGAGTTTAGGCATTGCCTGTTGGAAGCTGAAGCCCTTTGGTCCATATCTTCATGTGGGGACTGATGCAGATAATACCCTCTCCTCTCCTCTCCTCTCCTCTCCTCTCCTCTTTCTTCCTTCCCAAAATGTATTTCTCCTGAAATTCTTAGCAGGAGAATATTACTTTGTTCTCGGTTGCGATTTTAACTCCTCAATGTTTAGCTGCTTTGATTTTTTTTCTTTGAAATACCAAAAGGGATTAAAGCATAAACTGGATTAACTAATCATCAAATGTAATTTTTTTAAGTGAAACTGTATTTATGGGGATGGGATCGTTTAGTGGGTTGTTGATGAGATGCCATTCTANAAAAACAGCTCTGAAGGAATCCTTACATTCTGTGGAGCACACCATACTTTTGAAGTAAATATTTTTCAACACTAAATATATATTGCTAGCAGTGCCAAATTTCTGTTGAGTGGAAGGGACTTTGGCCTTTGAGATATGGGTTCTCCTCTTCTTATCTTCACCTCAGCTACAGTTTCTCCTTGTGTCACAGACTTTTTCAGCTCTACTCCTGGATCACGTTCACTGTGAACATTCATTATTACTCCTTTACACCTGGAGTCATCTTATATATGGCATGATGTTTTCCCAATCACAGCGCCATAGGGTGTGAGTTTATCATGCTGTCTCCTTGTCTTTGTACTCCTCTATTTTGTTTATAGTATTTTTAATTGAGTCCTGGACTCCCAATCTGCATTCATTAGACATAGAGCAGATAAACACTTGTAAAGACACAATTAAGTCACAGCCAGGTACTGGTGTTTTCCTCCCTGCTGACTTTACCTCTGCTGAATGCAGTTCATTAACATTTCCATAGTTTTTGGTTACCCCATATTGGAATTTAAGTCTGTATTTGCTTATTTACTAGCTTATTGCCGGTTCGAAACCCCACTGCTCATTTGGTTTTTATCAGTTATACAGTGCTAGCTCCATGCACCTGCCTACCAGCCAATGAGGTCTGAATGCCCCAACCTCACCTTTTCCTATGGGACTCAAATATTTAATTGCCCTAAAAGACATTTTTTTCCTTGCCCTGAGCAAAACTGAATGCACTCACAAAATAACATGCAGAAATGCATGCAGTATCTACCAATTTCTCCACTGTAGAGTACAAGTGGAGAATGATCGGCACTACTATTCCAGTGAGCATAATTACTGCAATCTGACAATGCCGAGATGAGCTAGAAAGCTGCTTCTTGTAGAGCGTTGTGTGAAATTACATACTGATCAGGAACAGGCTGTTGCCATGGGTGTCTTTGAGACCACCTTGTTAAGGTTGCCTTGTCAATAAGTAGTGTTAAGGATTGAATTTATATTTGTGTTTATATATATATTGTGTTTATATATATATAAATATATATATATATATTTGTGTTTATATATATTGTGTTGTGAATTTATATTTGTAGTTTACTATACCACTGAGAGTGTCCTTGTAAAGGCGCAAGGCTGGGCTGTGGAGGCATACTGAAGGTGGGTCCCAAACCTGAAGCACCATAATGCAGAGATATACATCATGAACTATACAGCTAGATTTCTCCAAAGATCTATATCAGTATCTCTGCATAGCCCTCTGCAGAGTGATATGAAGACACAGTTAGTTTATGAAATAGAGAGCTTATTTGTATTTCTACATGGCATAGCATCACATGATATAGGAATGCCTAGAGAAGCTGGGCATCATGAACCATACTGAAATGCTTCACTCTTGCAAGAAAAACAGAGTTTCACAGAGTAAAGGCTGGGGGGACTTTTTTATTTGTTTGTTTTTTCTCTTTGAGAAATTTGAAAACATGAGTAAGTAATGTTTCACTAGTTTTGTAAAACCACAGAAGTGTCAGTCTCTAAAAGAGTGAGCTTTCTCTGATCAAGATGGTTTTTGCTATTATTGTGTGGAGCTCCAAACTAGTTTCTCTTTATGTCAATAGAAGAGCTCCCATTGAGTTTAGGGGGAGCAGCTGCTGGCTCTTTGTGACCTACCAATGCACCTGAAGCAGATGTTCATAACCATACAGTGGTATGTGCCCAGTCCGTGCCTCATTGCTAATTCACCACAGTCATCTTTCTCTTCTAACAAACTCTGTGTCAAGTAACAGCCACACACCTCTTTGATTTCCTTTTTGAACTCGTAGGCTTAATTTGCAAACACCTGTAAATAAAGAACAATGAACAAAAATAAAGTTTACAGAAGCCAATAAGGACAATGCAAATAAAGAAAACCAGTTTGCTGACATAAAAATAAGTTAATCAACCATCTGGAGGTGTGCGAAAGCTTTTGTGAATGTGGTATAAAAGTTGAGCGTGATCTTTTTCCCTGAGTTTACCAGTTTGTTAAATAATGAACTTGTCTTTCTTTTTCACCCTGAATTTTTTATATTGTTTAATTCAGAGTGAAAACCAGTTCTAATGCCCATGGCACAAACTGCTTCTGTATTTCTTCCTGACAGAGTACATTCATGATACCATATACTCATATACTGTATATTGTGCAATATGCCATATAAGCATGCTCATATTCTTGGTAGTAGTAATAATAATAACAATGTCGACTACTGCTGTAATAATATATATGAATTAGAACAGTGGTTAAATCTGGTTGGGTATAATTATAGGTTGCCCCGGTGAACTAAATTTCAGTGGGGTTTGGTTCTATGGTTTAGGGTAGTCTCCATTAAATATAGGAAAATCCAGTTAATTAATTAGCCCTTAGTGTTAAATGGGTTTTTTAAGCCTGAGAGACAACGGGAATGTGGGATTTGTGGAGGCTTGACAGTGAACGTTTAATGATGTTAAACCCAATGTGACTGTTAATATAGGCTACGGTACCTGAGAGTCAGAAATACAGTCAGAGAGATAAATGCAAATAAAGCACTAAGGTTTAACAGGAAATGAAGAATATTTACTCTGGATGTTCAGGTTGTCTTTATGTGATTTACATATTTTTTGTTATGGTTACAGTGCCAGGGTCCCTCACAAAGAGCAACAAGAAATGTTACGCAAAATGCGAGTTGACTTTTTCTGAGCATTTGTGCTGTTCTTTTCCTGCGTGATTTGCCAGCATGTGGAAGAGCTGCTTATGAAGAACTGTCCTGGGAAAAGGGAGGCTTTATACTGTTGTCTTCACATCTCTCTGTTCTGGGGCAATCTGTCTCAGCAAGGATCAGTCCTGGGCTGCATCAGAAACCATCCTAAGGCTTCTCTACCTGGTGACACTGTATGCCTGGCTGCTCTTTTCTGCCGAGCGGACTTTTAGCCTCTTAGAGGACCTCATTCTGTTCTTCTCGTGGACATCTCTCTACACATTAAGACTTTTTTATTCTTCCACCTGTCCTACTTTACCCTCACAGCAGGCTTACCGAAAGGGTGTAACAGTAGTGGTGTAACTTGTCAGCGCTCTGAGGGAACGGCCAGCTCTTCCTGGTCTTGCCCACCTCCCCAGAGCTCTCCCTATCCTGCCCAGGGCCCAGGACTCCATGTCACCTCCAGGGATGGTCAGCCCCTGACACAGTGATGCTGCAATTGGGCTGGTTTCCAGCTCCCCACAGCCCTGCCCTGCCTGCCCATGGGCCTTGCCGAGCCATACCCCACCACGGTCCCATGTCCTGGGCCAGCCTTGGCCCAGCCCTCCTCTCCACAGCCCTGCCTGTCCATTCTGGGCTGTGTCTGACCCCAGTTCCCCTCACCGGGCCTGATCCTGACCCCAGCTGTGGGCTGATGTTCTGGCCTCACCCTGGGAGCTCCCTCGGCTCCTGCTTTCCCAGCCCGCAAGGTGCAGCTGGCCCTCACTGCCCTCAGACATACCTTATCCTCCCCCCAGTGAATATAACCACGTTCGTTACTTTTGTTTTTATTCATGTCTTTCCATTTGTAGACACCACACCACCACAGAACTGTCGGGAGTTATTTACGGCCAAATACTGGCATACATGCAGAATGAGATTCATCCTCTCTAACTTTCTACATCACCAAAACAGCTGTCTCCATTTTGGTTAGTCATTCTAGGTTGCCTTCATCTTCAGTGGCAATAGGTGACCATACTTCATTTATCTGGTGTATATCAGCAATTTACATTGGGGTACGAACTGTAGCACGTATAGGTAGTACAAGGGTGAGCATGAAGCCTGTAGAGGGTCTGGGCCCTTCTACGTTGCTTCTCCATTCCCTCAGCCCCTCACGGCTGCACTACATTCATGAAGCTTGGAAAACAGCAGAGATATTCCCAAAGTAGGGGGTTTTGAGTAGCTCCCTGGCAGCCACTTCTCCCTAAACTGATTTCAGCCCTTCATAATTTTTTATTTCCAGACTCCACTTGAACCTTATGCTAATTCTATGCAACATGGGTAGTAGGGTTTTTGGTTTTTTTATCAGTTTGGTGGAGGGACAGTGATCAGGGACCTCTTGAGATGACAGTCTGTCAGATTGTAAATCAAGGAGGATCTCTCCCTTAGCAGTCACAAAGATTAAACAGACTAATGAATCAATGTTTTAGACCATCCACTCTGGGGAGCCTTCACTTAAGTCCCAGCACTGTTGGTCAGGTCAGAAAATGCTCTTTTCTGTCAAATGGTAAGTTTCCCTATGTGGTAGTGTGCATTCATCCTCCTTTGTGCGAGCTGTAAAAACCTGACAGAGGCAGATGTCAATCCATACTGTTGTGACACTTCCTCGTTCAACTCTAAAACTTTGCAAGAGCCTTTCACCATCCAGTAATTGGCAAGAGAGGAGAGGCTGTGTTTGTTCATTTTGCAGAAATCAGTTTAAAAGTTCATCTTTCTATTTTTCCATTTATTAGGCAACAATTTCTGTTGAAGAATGAGCTATTTATAACCACCTCCTCTCCCCAAAACAGCTAGCCCTTTGTTTTTTATAATGTTTGCTGTCTTTAGGGCCCTTTACCTGCATCTTTGTTCAGTCTCTTAACATAAATAGCACCACACCTGTAATTTTATTCTCAGTCACAGTATTTTTTAAAGCTAAAATCTTTATGGAGGTACTGGATTCTGTTCATTTTGGCAAGAGTTCTGTGATCCTGAAATGCTCATAAATTACAGCATATGTACTTTGAAGCAGATGTTCTGTTTAAGTTCATATATTCTGTCCATCTCTCTGATAACTGAAGCACTGACTTTTAAAAGGACCCTCATACCATTAAAAAAACACCCATGACTGCAGAGAATAATGTATTTCTGTTAATGTGTGTTACACTGAAGGCACATACCTTAATAAAATAATACAATGAAAAAAAAGTTATTTTAAGTAAATAATTTGTTAGAATCTTTTTAACAGGAAAAATACTTTCCTGGTATTTTTTGACAACCAAAATGTTGTGAGCAAGTAGTACTCAAAATAGTAAATGCACTTCATTCAGCACTTCCTCAGTGATAATTTCTGTTCCTTGAGTCAGTAAATGAAGAACCTTGTCATCTTTGATTTGATACTATTTAAAAACACAGACCTGTAACTCAAGAGATACAGTGACGAAACAGGAAAATAAATGACTGTATTAAAAATGTCACTGCCCAGATGGTCCGATATAGAAGTTCTGATCTGAGTACTCACTAATTAAAGAGAAGGTGACTGGAATCTAAATTTATCTTCTAATTTCATATCTGACCCTTATCTACACATGAGGGGCTTGAACACATTTCCTTTTTGAACATGACCCAAAAAAGCACTTAAGCAGGTGCTTAACTATAAACTGATGTTTGACTTCTACTACCATAAGTAGAGATGATTTCCTGAATGTGGACCATGGAGGAATTTCAAAGCTAGATCCTAATTTTGCCAGTTAAGGGAAATCAATCATGATTTATATATTTGAAGTTATTTTTTTTTATAAAGATATTCAGTTTTCAAGCATTTTGTGTTCATGGAAGCTGGCAAATTCTTCGAGATACACTGAATCACAGAATCACAGAATCATAGGGTTGGAAGGGACCTCTGGAGATCATCTAGTCCAACCCCCCTGCCAGAGCAGGGTCACCTTAGAGCAGGTTGCACAGGAACGCGTCCAGGCGGGTTTTGAATGTCTCCAGAGATGGAGACTCCACCACCTCTCTGGGCAGCCTGTTCCAGTGCTCTGGCACCCTCAAAGTACGCATTATTTTGTTCCATTTGCATGTGTATGTGAAACCACTTTCAGAGAAAGACACACGGTTGCTAAACTGGACTTGAAGTAGAGAGGCTCAAACACAGTTTATTCCGTAAGAAAAGCTAAGTTTTTGTTGAAGCATCAGCTAAAAATTAGCCAAGAAAACAGGCAAAAAAGGTCATAAAACTGATACATGTCTTTCATGACAAGCATCACAGTGCCTGTAGTGGGTAAACAATCTAGACTTAGGGAATTATTTACTTTAATTTATTGCCAGTTCATGCAAACTTCTGATCAATGATTTGGTTATTGAGAAAAGAACCCATCAACAAGTGGGCAAACTCTTAGGTAAACACCTACAAAAAAAGTAAAGGGATTCCTCCTTTCTCTGTGCTCACGTTAAGCCAAATCTCTCCTCCCTCCCTTCCTGATCTCAGTCCGCTGTATTTTTTCTGTGGGTTACACTCAGACCATCCCCGTTCATTCAGTGAGGAAATGTGTGGCACAGATATTTAGGGTTGTGTGCTTAATGGTTTCTGCCTGCTGCTCTTCATTTCTTACTGGTTTTCCTCTGCCCCAGCATGGGTCACCCATGACTGCAATCCCTTAAGGGTATCCTCACTCTGAGAGTGTCCTCACTCTGATATGGGTCACCCACTGTCATGGTCCCTCGAGAGTGTTCCTGCCCTCGTTGTGGGTTGCCCACAGCTGCTGTCCCCCAGCAACTGTCTCTAACCTGCTGTGGGTCACCGATGACTACAGTCCTTAGAAGGTACCCCCTCCATCATGGAGTCCTCCTTCCAAGGGTGTATCTCCAGCCATGTCCTCAGCAGTGTCTCCCCAGCAGCCTCTCCTTCTTCATGTCTCCAGTCCTCCAGTTGCATGTCCCCAAGGGCATCTCCCCACGTCTTTCCTGCCCCTCATGGCTGCGGCTTTTTCATATATATGTCAGAGCTGAGGTGTGGGGTTCTCCCCTGAAAGGCCGCAGTTTTTGCACCCAAGGGGCTGCTGACACTAGTTTCAGAGCTGACTGGACCTGGCTGTGACTGTCACAGGACAGTTCCTGGCTTCTTCCCACACAGGGCGCCCTGCAGCTCCCTGTTACCCAAACTCTGTCAGTTATGCCCAAGGCAATGGGCTTTTCATCCAGATCCTTCTTCTGTAGGAGAAGGCTTTGACAGAGTGCAAGAGAGAGGAGCTCATGACCATGCTATCTCATGGGGCCTACAGTGAAGGGTTCATGCTAAGTAAAAAGGAGGCATTTCTGATGTCATAAATAATTTTACACTCAGGAGTACCTTTGAGACAGGGGTGTCCATCTGCAACAGAGGTTTATAAACTTCACTAAAATCCTTTTTTTGTAAATCTGTCTTAATAGTGGCATGCAACACAGATACAAACCACAGGTTTAAAATAAATCACACAAAACAAGAATATCTGGAGGACCTTCAGTGAAATTCCCAACACATAACAAGTTTCACCCTTGAACAACATATCAAAATACTTCAAAAGTTTCCATTAATTGTGTTACAGAGTTCCCATGCATTCATCTGCCTGTGCAGTAGCCATCAGTGGGGCTTTCACTGGCTATCCCCAAGCTTGCAGAGATAGCATACAGCAACCTGGCCTGAGAATGTGAAGGGAGCAGAATAAACTCAAACCCTTCTTTACAAGGCAATGGCCATATTTTGTGCATTGCCAACGTATAACAACATAGTGTTCTCATCTTTGTATTGTCTTCATAACGAATAAACTTTACTGTTCTTGGTTTTATTCCATATTGTTCTAATTTACACTTGTGTACACGTGCACACACAAGGCTACTACATGATTTTATCTGATCCTACTCCAGTTAAAACACATGAAAGCTGCCATTGCATATACTAATTAACTGAGCACTGATTGACTGAGAAAGGAAGTACGCCAAGAAAGGGGAGAAAGGCAGCCATGGCACAGCAAATTGTTCAGAATCATCTTGTCACTGATGACTGCTGACCTCTTGTCCTCTCCTGGCTGCTCTTGCTCACAGCCTTACTGGCCGTCTAGTCTCTTTAATCAGTCCTCATGCCAAATTACAAATTTTAACACCTCCCAGTACATCTGAAAGTCTAGCTGTGGGGTTTCTGTTGTCTTGCATGAGGCTAGCTTGAAGGGTGCTTGCACAAGGACAAGGAAAATATGTCTTTTGGGGTCCCTATCATGATCCTTAATCCCTGTCCTCTTCTTGATAAGAGCAAAAGGAACTAAACTGGACTGTTATCTTCTTTATTAAACCAACAAGAACTTTAGCAACCAACTTTGGGAGGACCAGTACTGTAGCTCCTCTGCTTACGTGTGGCTTTCTTTTTTTACTGAGGTGGATGGGATGGGAGGAACGCATCTACCCTTCTGATAACCCACGTCAGCTGCAGAGGGTTGGATATGAGCACAACTGCTTTAGGTCTTTACCCCGTGCAAAGGCTGCTGCCTTGTTCCAGCGGCGTTGGGGAAGAATGATCAAACAGCAGCTGGGGGAAAAAAAAAGAAGTAAAAAAAAAATAATGGAACATTTATATTAGCCTTTCAGACACTGCTAACATCAAAGATGTGTGGGCAAGGCAGGGTTTCCTGAAACAAATAATAAGCTAATGAAAACATAAAAGACCAAACCAAGGATCACAAAACATTTTTATGCCTCCTGTCTGTCCTATAGAGAATCCTGCTGCTTCCATAAATACTTCATGAGATTTAAGAGTTAAATTTTTAAATTTATCTTACAGGACGATCTCATACTTCTGTAGGATGGCATAGTAGATGAACAAGCATAAGTTTTTTGACAAAATATTACGTGTGTTTAATACTATTTTTGTCATTAATATGCATTTTGTTCATGGTGTCAGCACGTAATGTTCAGTAGTACATACAGTTAATTTTGCACCAACTGAAATTTTATCTGCTCATGGGCAGGTTTAAAGGAGTGATGGGACTGCATTTAACAGCCCTAATGGCAGGTATGGCTGCT
This sequence comes from Dromas ardeola, assembly GCA_013398915.1. Taxonomy (NCBI): domain Eukaryota; kingdom Metazoa; phylum Chordata; class Aves; order Charadriiformes; family Dromadidae; genus Dromas; species Dromas ardeola. The sequence continues at coordinate 179,774 of VYZM01009198.1, forward strand.
TCAACACACTCTTGCAACAGTTGCTGCCGAGCTGGGCAGATGATTGTTGCTCCAGTTCTAGGATGTGGAAAAGTCTTTTCCTCTTTCCAACTACTTATTAACAGGCAGATCAGGTGGGAGAATATTTGTCTCAAGTTTAACACATGTTAAAGCAACAAAGCAGTCCCACTGGTGTAAAATGACCACAGAACCAAATACTGGAAATTTGCTAGTCATTGGAAAGTAGAGAATGAGATTCTGGTCTTCTTAAATCTTATGGGAATGCTGTAATTTTACTGGAGCCAAGGTTTCACCCTATACTCTAAAATGAAATCCCAATCAAATTATTCTAGGAAAGTTAACTGGTGATTACATTACTGTCTTCATTAATGTTTCTGTTAATCTTTCTTTCATAAGATAGGAATCAAATAATTAATATTACACATTTGTGTTTTAGTGAAATGCAAAGGAAACAGTAAAGGCATGAACTGAAAAGTAAAGATATTTTCAAGTTTAAAGAACCATGTGATCTGTATATCACTGCATGAATAGAAAAGATAAGGGGCCATATCAAAGATTTGTAATTGGATTAGAAAATGATATAATGATATCGTGTCTTTATTCTTTAGATTGAGCCATTGTCTGTCAGAAAAAAAAAAGATCAGGGAAGAAAAGGGGAATAAAAAGAGAAAGAAACCCCTCTTTTATTTTTCTTAAAACAAGACAAAGCAAAAGAAGGAATATTCAAACAGCGGAAGATGGGACAACCTGATACCAGCATAAGTCACACCTCTCTCTCAAGCTAAGTTTTGTTTTCACTGTTTGTAATAATTTGATTAAACAGTGGTGAACTCTGATTTCTAAACTCCAGCCTTACTTGCAGGAGCACCACACTAGTTCCATCAGCTGAGGTTACTGAACTTTACATTCTGCAACTTTCTTCCAGACCCTGGGGATAAGAATTACTACAGCTGAACTGTCATTGTGTATGTGATTAGTAGTAACCATGGGCGTTTGGGACAGCATCCTGTAAACATATCACCTAAACATCTGGAATTTCCAAGTATATTTATCTTTTGTTACTTATACCTTAAACACACCACTAGGTAACATAAGGGGCATGTGATGGGGCAGGGTCCAGGTATAGAGTAAGGCTTAGATTATAGCCTTCAAGTAGACCACCCTAGGGGATGCCTACACCTATACTCTCCCCAGTGACAGCACAGATCTGCAACGCCTCTCTTCCCTGGGAAGCCAGGTTGGGACTGATCAGAAAGATTTGATGAGAGCTCATGTGGGACCAGAAAGTGGAGGAAGGGCTGTGGTGTGCTTGAGGGTGGTCCTGGCTGTGCTGTCAGACTGCAGAGGTCTGGGGACTGGGGATCTTGAAGTTGGGTGTAAGCTGAAAGTTGTATGTGGGAGGGGAGCTACTTAAGAAGTAGGCTGAAAGTAGCTGGGAGCTGAGGTAGTAAAGAAGTCATGGGTTTGCAATCTTGGTTTGGAGAGATGCACGGAGGACGTGGCACCTTGCCACATGATTTTGGAAGGTGGCTCCTAGAAGCAAAACTTTTGCCCTTTATCTGAGCTCTGTAAGCACATAACATGGGTAACAGAGAAAAACAAATGTAAGCAGCACTCTTCCTGCCAAAGCACGTTCTTTGGAGAGCACATCCTCCTGCAGTGAAAGTGGACCCTCCTGGCAAGGCTGGAGATGTGGCAATCTTTCTGCATTAACAAAGAGCTGTTAACCAAATACATAAATAAGTTGAAAACCTCAAGAACAAAATCTCACTGTTTCCATATGTCTCTTGGCTACATCCCTTTAGTGGTTGTGCTGCTGAAACTTCTACGTATTATATGAAGCCTGTTAACTATGAGTTAGATATGAATGTGACCACATTTATTGTTGATTTTGACACAACCCATGAAACCACCCAAAACGAGAGCCCTGAAAGGATGCCTGAGAAAGTCATTGCTAATTTCACTCAGTAAGTTCCAGCTTGCCCCTGTGGGAAAAGATAGAAACTCAGCAGTAAGGGAGCATGGTAAAAGAAGGAAAAATATCCCCTACGTGCAAACAAAGACAGGAAAAAACAATGGCAAGTTTCTATCCTATTACAGAAGTATAACTGTAATCCTTCCAGCAAAGTGATGTTAACTACCAAAGAGGGACAGGAGCTCTCCAGAAACTCACAGTCTGTCATGGAGTATGTTCATAATAAGGGAAATAAGCCGACTTGTGCATTTACTTAGGTATGACATCACTGACAGCCAATTAGAAAGTTCCACTTGTGTCATTTCATAATAAAGAAAAGACTATTCAGCACTCACTGCATCAAAGAACGTGTGTCACAGAGATTTGCACAGAAATGGGTTGATTAATTTTTAATGAATTATACCAGGAAAAGTTTCCTTGTATAAATTGCTGTGAGAATACCAGTGATAACCCATGCTTGAATAAAAGGTTTCTGCATGTGTGGGTTCTACAACTACAGAGACACTGAGCAAAATTGAACTAAAAATGGTGCTACTCACCCTAATCTCTCCAGTTCATAACAGCAGTAAAAGCAGCGTGGGGTGCACAGTAGTGCAGGTTTTAAAGGCCTTTTTATTCACTGGAAGTATGTCCTGTAACTAGCAGAATGCTTTCCAACCGTCTTTGTTTTCAGATCGAGAGTGGATGTCACTCTTGAAAACAGGCTGAACATTGCCTGGGCTCAGTACAGCCTTTAAATTCTGTAACCCACCTTGCATGTCTTTGGACATTTGGACTTTGTGACTAAGTAGTCTTTTCTTGCACAGGAAGCTATGAATCTATCAATCAGTTGATGAACAGGCTACTGCTAAACAGACCATCCTTCTGGACCAAAAATGTTCAGCAATATGGCATTGTTTGTATTTCAAGATGTGTAAAGAAAAAAGGCATTTCAATAATGATATTAAGGAAAGTATTATATTTACATGACCAGTGGAAAAGCCAGCTAGCTGACCCACTGTGGAGTAAGGCATGTAGCTCAGGTGCTATTGTCCATGTGTTTATACGCAAATAGTCCTCAGACTTGCAGCAGCCCCTTCATGCTAGCCGTGGATGTTCTTGTCTTTGTGCAGAAGGCCTGACAGTGGTGCTAGTGCCAAGAAGAGTACACACAAATAAGAATTTCTTAAAGTCATCACGAATACACCTCTTTGAAAAGTGTTTAAATCCAGAGTTTGGAGGGAAGATTTTCAGCATAACCAATTCCTGTAGAGAGTTTGAAATCACCCAGATTTCAAAGTGGAACAAAGATCTCCAGCAGGGCCTGTTGCGATAAGACAAGGGGTAATGGCTTTAAACTAAAAGAGGGAAGATTTGTACTCGATATAAGGAAAACATTTTTTACAATGAGGGTGGTGAAACACTGTCACAGGTTGCCCAGAGAGGTGGTGATGCCCCATCCCTGGAAACATTCAAGGTCAGGTTGGACGGGGCTTTGAGCAACTTGATCTAGTTGAAGATGTCCCTGCTCCTTGGAGGAGAGGTTGGACTAGATGACCTTTAAAGGTCCCTTCCAACCCAAACTATTCTGTGATTCTGTGATTCTGTGTTTCTATGATTCTATGAATTATCTTATGAATTATGAATGAATTCTTGCTTCAAGCCGATTTAATAGAAGGCATGTAGTATTGAATTCATAGTTTAAACTTGAAACAGTAAAAATGGACCCAAATTAAACCTTTTTATCCATTCCCATACAAACTTTTGTTGGATAATACTAAATCTATGTGTGACCTTGGTTTCTGCAAAATCAAAGACATCAGGCAGCCTCTTTAGCCCATGATATACAAAGCCTTTCTGTTATTATTCTGCTCTGTTGATAGTGGTTTAGAATTGGGATCTAGACTGTTGTAATGCAAGGAATCTGCAAACAGCAGTTCTTGTCTGCTTTTGATATTGAAATGATCAGGATAAAAGCAGGGTCCCTATAGCTCCCTTATATAGGACCCTATATTAAATAAAAAACATTTTTAAAATAGTCAGAGTGAACTGATTTTAAAATAGTTTTGTGCTTTTAATATTTAGAGCAAGTGCCTGAAAAGCATTTTCTTTTTTAGTTCCTTGTCATATATGTTCAGGATTCATTATGTTACTTGGAGGCAACCAGGTGAATTTCCTCTGAACGTTGTTTGTGCTGATCAAGGAATGCCAACGAATAGTGAATTTTTATTTTAATTGATCTGACTGGAATGAGCTGCCAGTCTTCTTTGCATATGAACATATCTCCGTATGGAGATTTTGGTTAAATTTTGTGCTCAGAATAATTTAGGATTAAAGGAAGAAATGTGGGTTCAAATACAGGAAGAGCTTTCTCACTAAGACAGTTTTTCCCTGTAATCTAACACTGCCATAAATCAGAGAGGGGATACCTTAGAGTGGCAACTGTAGAAAACAGAAGAAAAAAGTCTCATTAAAATTAATGCATAGTAGGCTATAGAGTAAATTAAAAGCCAACAGGATCTCAATGCATTGCAATTGGCATTCCTGAGTTAACAGTTTCTGCTACCACAAGTGAAAAAAAAAAAAATCTGCAGTGAGAAATTTGCCTTTTTATTTTACTAGTATTCTTCACATAGAGTTTGCTATAGTTTTAAAATAGACAGGTAAAGAAAGAAAGATTTATTTGACCTACCTGTAAGCCTTGAAATATGTATTTAGCACAGCTGTTCTTTTGTGTTTAAACTCATCAGAAAAATGCAGCTTTAATGTAACCCACCATTGATCTGCAGTAAGTGGAAACAAAATCTCTCCTTAATTAGTATCATCCAATCACTTTTTTACATTTCTACAGAACACACACTGTGAACTGTTTAATGGACTATTATTTAGAAGAGTGGCAAAGAGCTTGCAAAAAAAAAAAAAGGCACATAGTGAAAATAAAAACTAGCAGTGTCAATGAAAAATGTGTTGCAAAATAATGGAAAAAAAGATGTTTCGTTAAGATGGGCTTCACTGGCATTTTACTGTATAGATGAACACTGCTCCAATTACTGCCAACAATGGGGAAAGAGATAGAGAGATATAGATTCATTACTTTCAACACCCTTAACTGTCTACCACTGAATTCGCTTATCTGTTCCCTTTTCTACAGGACCTGCATGGAGGGGGGAAGGAATAAACAAAGAACTGAGTAGAGTGAATGTGTCACAAATTACCACAAACACACTGTGACTCAATGCACTTTTCATTTCTCTCCTCATTAACTGTGTCTTGCTCAAAATGAGAGACTGGGTCTAAACATAATCAAGTCCCACAGATAACAATTGACTTGACTGCTGGGGCAGTCATCACCTTCTAGCTACTGGGAAATAAATTTAGAAATAAAATGAGTTAAAATAAAATTCACTCTGCTCTCTTTTCTGTGCTCAGATAATTTGAAGGCCATCAAGGCCTGCAGAAACAATCCATCTCTCTGTGAAAAGGAAAGCAGCCTGTGCCACTACCAATAAGGCATGTCTTTAGTGTTATCAAGAGTAAGTATAATTACACAGTGGAAAGGCCATCAAAGTGTCTTGGGCGCTGGTATTTTTTTCCTGAGGTCTTCATCAATAGTGCTGTCGGAATGAAAAGAATAAGTGGGGGGAAAAAGGAAAAAAAATAATATCCTCCAGATTGGTGTGACTGACCTGCAATCTAGTAGAGCACATTATAATTTGAGAGCAGTAGGACGATTCAATAAAAATTTTGCTGTCTTCCACTTTAAATCAGGAAGGATTAATTTCAAGAATCTTTGTGGATGCACTTGTGGTCTTGGTTTTGTCAGCGCTGAAATTTCTCTTCGAAGAGGCTAAAGGACTTCCTGTTGAAGGGTATTTATACTTGCCAAGACTCTTTCCTTACCTCTAATAGCAATGCATTTCTGATAGGCAGATTTCTGGCTGGGAAAGAGGAGGTAGGGCTATTTGTTTCTGTTGAGCAGTCTCCCAGTCCTGCGCTTTTTATTTGGACAAAGCACCGGTGAAGTTAATTGTTTCATTATATTTCTATCAAGAGGAGCCAGACCCTGATGTACGTGTTTTAATGGAATTCCATTCAGTAAAATACATGCACAATATGTCCGACACTGTTTTCCAGGGCAGGAATTCAGAGGTATATGCCCGAGTCCTGGCCTGTGGTGCCTTACTCTGATTAGTAAATGTTGCTCTGGCAAGGAGTACCCATGACCTCTGGGGAAGACTATGCATGAACAAGCGGTGGGAAGATCTGCATGTATGTGTAGAGATAATGCAAGCAACTTGCTAGCTGATTGTCTGATAATGAAAACGTTTTCAAGAACAGAGAGTCACCCTAAACCTAGCTAGTAACTTTCTCCTGGCAGTCTTTTGTTTAATAAAAACAACATGAGTCCTGAGAATAATCACCCAGTCTGATGATTAGAGCCAATCATCTAATCATCAGTGTCCCCAGCAGTCATGTTTTTCTTGGAACTTTCCTTTTCTGTGGCTACTGGATCTGGAAATCACAACATCCAAAATGGTGGTGACTGTTTGCTCTGGGGCAAATTAGGTCATTAAAAAGCTTTAACCAGTCCATGGACATTTAAGTCTGCCTCAGTGGTTTGTTTCTACTGTTCACAACATAAATACATTTTCCAAAGCTCACTTTTTATTAGATTTATTACAAGAAAAAGATTAATTGGGCTGTACTGCTTTGACAAAACTCTGGTTCTTAAATAATAATTATAGATCTCCTGGAGTCCAAAAGAACTGAAGTAGAGCAGACCAGGCAATGTGGCCAAACATAACAAATTGAGAGTAAAGAAATATAACTGAGAGAATGCAAATGGGAAATCTCTCTAATATAGTCCCTTAAAACTTCAAGAAGTTTTTATTGGCCAACTGGCAAAATAATTTCTTTTTCTGAGGTTTTATTTGGACACCAGCATTGCCTGGAATTTGGGGGGAAAGGGTGTGAGGTCTTTTTCCAAAAAGGTCTGTGACATAAGTCCCATTTATGACAGTGAGCTCTGAAGTTTAAGGGGTCTGGCCTGCCTAGATCTAGCTGAATTGAGAGTCAGACAACAGGACAGACTGAACTCCAAGTTCTGCTTCTGAGGCACTTGGGATGCACGACACTGGGTGCATCTCTGGTTGAACCTCTGCTTTTATTTATCTGTTCCATCGTACTGGCTGAAAGGACACGGTAACTGGAACACAGTTGTGGCATGTCAGCTGTAGTCCTTCTAGCATATGTCTTTATTGCACTCGCAGAAGTAGTAGAGCTAGTATGTCAGGTAGTGTATAGACACTAAGTTAGCTATAAAAGATGTTACTTCAGACAGTAGATTAATGGGAGCTGCAGCTGTACAGATCCTGGAAAAGGCTACGTTAGTCTGCCTACTTAGTCCTGTGACTGAGGTGTATATCCTAGTACAATCTAAACTTGAATGGTTTCCAGAACATAAAACAAGCAAGCAGGATTAAAGATTTTTTTTTTTTTTGGTAGCATTGACTGTTCTAGAAAGTAGATTTGTATTTTCTAATCCACTTTTTCTAGCATGTTGGAAGGCCATTTATGCCAAAGAATTTTTGTTCTATCAAGTAACTGAGGCATAAATCCAGTTAATATCAGATGAAATTGGTTCAGTCACAACAGAAAGAAACTCAGTAAAAATAAGCTAAATCTTTTTTGTGTGTCATCATAATCTCTTCTCTAGCAATGAAATTTATCACCCAAGTAAGACTCTACCTTCTTGAATCAGAAGTCTCTGATTCCCTGCTGGATTAGTGAGCACTAACAGAATCCTCCCGTTTGGTGCTCTAGTTGGGGTCCAATTAGCCCAATGGGCGGGGAAAGGCAGTTGGAAAAAACCCATGGCTTTCTGCCACTGTAGCAGATAAGCACTATTACAGAGGCACCTCTAATTTACCTGAGATGAAGATGAGGCATAGCCAATATCCATGTTGCTGCAGACTCTCTCTTCCAACTGTTCCTGCAGAACACGTCTGACAAACACCCTTCTCCCTTTTTGTTGGCTGCCTACAGTGGCTGTACCCTGGCTTAAAAGATGGTGGAGCTGTGTTCAGAAGGTGGATGGCAGTGGGCTCCACTAGCTTTTCTACTTTCAAGTCACTATGCCATGGTCATGAATGAAAAAGTAGACTAAATTAAGAAAACAGTTTAAAACCCGGTAATTATTATTCTCCATGTAACTGATACTCTCCCCAGTATTCATGTTTTCAAAGTTTTACTGAAGTTTGGAATATACCAATACTTCAGTTATGTTTGAGATTGTTTATTTACCCAAAGGTCTGTTCTGGGCAGACAAACAGCAGGAGGGACATTTATGATCTATATACATCATTAGGTTACCAAGAAGTCAAAAATCACTGAATATGGCTTCCAAACAAAGTTAAATAAAAACACAGGTATTTCTTCAAGATCAGGATTCATAAATATAAATGGCCTGTATCATGTGCAGTTTTTCCATGGGAGTATTATTTGGCCCAGCTTCATGCTGTGCCAAATTTGTGGTTTCTTAGGTTATTGCTTTTTAGAAAAATCTGGTTTTGGCACACACATACAAACATACAAATTGAAAAGGCAAATATTTATATTGTAGAATTAAACTTGTTCACATCTTCAATGATGATTTATTAAAGAGAAATATATGGCAAGCCACAGAATGGTGAAATATACCCTGTCTTTTTCATTCCTTGTATGAAACAACCACAAAACTCATTTGAAAACAAATAGTACTATAAAGACTTAAAGAAAGAAAATGAAGCATTTGCATGTATAAAATACCTCATACAACACATCTTCATTCTGAAAGACTAAAGAGAACTAAATGTTTCTCCAAATAGCTTTTCAAGAGCATTATTTTTTATGGCCAGGATGTTTCTGTTTCTGTAGGCACCTAGAATATGCTATTGGATTACTTCATTGAACTGCTGTTAGGTTAAGTACAATATATTCAGTGTTGCAGTATTCAGTGGACAATGAAAGCTCAAAAGCAGAAAAACACTAAATAACAGTTAAGTTATAGGCGTTTTGTGGCAGGATGGAAAAAGCAAAGCAGTATAAAGGAACACACACTAAAATCACTGCATTTATTTGTAAGTTTTGTTAAGGATCCACTTGCAGGCAAAATTTATTTTTAAACATTATGTGGCTCATCCTAGATAGTTTATGTTCATTTTATAGTCAGATTCCAGTAGAGATACAGACATCCGAAGGGTAAAAATATATATATATATAGATGTTTCTTTTAAAATAAGTTCTTTTGTAGCCAATGGAAACTAAGGTGTAGTTTTAAGGCTCAATTCATGTCACCTGCTTTGAGGACTATGTGAAGCACAGGCTAAAATGGACATCTGTTTTCTCTAAGAAGAGTCCAGTGTGAATAGCTCACAGGAAGATGTCTACATGTAGATACCTAAACAAAGCAAGATCCTAGTCCTGCTGTCTGCTACACTACACAAAGCAGCCAGCTGTGAAGATAGATTTTCAGGGAATAAGACATAAAAAAAAAAAATATTGGAGATTAGTTAGAAAACTAAAATTGCAGAAAGATTTGAGTGTTAGGAAAGATTCTGACTGCTGAAAAAGTAAAACAAGTGTAAGTCAAAAAGGCACTTCTGGTGTTCTCTAAAAGCAAGTGTCTTCCAGCATCACTGAACAGCACTGGAAGATCCCACTGTGAAATAATTACAAGCCTGGCTACAACACTCTCAGTTTGCTAGCTGAAAACTGAAGCAGGGAGATAATTATGAGGGGCCAGGTCTGGTTGTTGCCAGAAGAGACACCAACAGTAAGGGTAGAAAATACCAAAGAAAAGGATTAGCATCCAGGCTGACAGCAAATAATAGTATACAGTGTTACTAGTAAGGTGGAAGGGAACAAAGGTATGAAAGCCTTCTAAAAAATTGCTAATTTACGGGCAATAAAACTGTCTTAACCATATGTGACAGTTATTTGATTAGTTAAAAAACCTAAAACATGAGAAACTTTCTTTTATAAAAAAAGCACTGATAGAAAATGATACAAAAGGGAGTTGTGAAAGGAAGAAATTTGAGTGCAGGGTACAGTGCAATAGTCTTTCAAGGTCAATGTAATTCCTCTTTTCTAAGCATGTTTGTTGCACAAAGTGGAATAGGAATATCAGAGGTTTGTATTTCCATCTGTTTGCTTAAAACCAGGTCTGTGCTCCAGCACGAGCAAGCGAAGCTCTGATGAGCTAGAAGTACTTTGGTTCATGATGCACCCTATAACACTGCCATAGTATGCTGTTTTCCTTATGATAATTGTTAAGGGTTTTATAAGTTTTAATAGTCATCACATGGTCACAAGCTGATTTTATGAAACTTTGTTCATTAGTCTCAGCAAAATACTGCAGCACATAGTTGCCAAGTAAGAATTTCTAATTGAGTTTAGTAATACGCTGAAAAGGTAGTTATCACAAAAAGCAAATACAAAAGCAATGTAAAGAATTTTATTTTGCTTAGAATTGAAATCTGGCAGCAGTTTTATCCTGAGTCTTAAAGAAACGTATAGTAAGCATTTAAATCAGTATTCTCATGAACTGCTGATATCAAAAGTTAGCAGTGGCATTATTTATGAAATATGAATGACCTTTGTAAATCTGTTTCTAGGCTCAGGTAGAATTGATTTGGCTTGCTCCAAGCATTTATGGACAGAGCTGAATAAGGGCAATAGGTGCCTCAGAATAGGATTTATCAGTGCCTAACTTGAAAACTGATTCTGACAACACTGTCTAAGCAGGTAACTAACCCCTGAGCTTCACAGATAGGATTCACCTTCATCCTCAGGAATCTGGGTTAATTTATCTAAATGCAAGTGTCTATGAATATGCTAATGTCTAAGCTTCTTTTACAGTAGAAGTCCAGGATTTGGCCCAGATGTTCGGCCCAGATGTTCAACCATAGACATCTAATGATGTTTAGGTATCCTAGAGTACTTAAGATATCTGCATGGGCTTGGTAGATATGACGCAGGACTTGTGGTTTACTGGGCTAATAGCAATTGTCCAGGGAGGCTATCAGGGCATCTCAAATGCATATGTCTAGGGAAATAAATTGAGCTGGTATTCAGCAGAGCTCAGTTCACTCGGTGTAAAGGAAACATCTCATTTGATCAACCGAAGGCACATTTGACCGTGTTGATTAAATCCTGAATGACTACAGTGGGAATTCAGTCTCCTACCTCACATGCAGACAGATACTTCTAGACACTTAAGGGCAGGTCTCTGAATATGGAACTGAACCAGATCTTCAAGGTCAATAAGATCAAGCTTCTTAGCCTTAATATTTCCCAAACAATTTCCTTTTTCTTTTTAAGGTTCTTAGAATCAGTTTAGTAAATTAGCAGGGCAGAAAAACCTAAAACCTATCTGTGCCAAAACCTGATCAAGATGAGATATTCCTTCAGCCTCCTCTGATCAGCTAACTCTCACAGGCCCTCTCAGGATGCCTCTGGAGTGTGACCCAAGGCAGTGACAGCTGACTTTGTTCAAAGAACAGTTGAAGAAAAATCTGTGCTGCTGCTACTACTGCTACTACTGCTGCTGCTGCTGCTGCTACTGCTGCTACTGCTGCTACTGCTGCTTCAACAATTCCCCTCTGTATAAAGTTCAAGAATGGTCACAACATTCATCCAGGATATGGAAGGACTGGGATCAGCGTTTTTGTTTGACTTGGGATTAAAGCCCAAATACCTTGGCTGGGGACAATGAATTTTAGTGTACATCTGGGAACCTGCTGACAAAGCATCTCTAACAAATGTTTTTAGTTTATCTTACCACAAATGACAGATCTGAGGCTTCACTTCTGATGCTCTGGGATTCTGGTACCCAAATCCTTCAGGCTAGCACCCCTGCAAGAATGCACACTCGTGTCATCTTCGCACAGAGCAGGGTTCACCGGGGCTTGCACAAGAATGTGTCGTACTTTGATATAGAGATTGGAACTAGGAAAGTTTTTGACCTGGAAGAAGGAATTTATAAGCTCTTGGGCTATATGTCATGAATGTATCCAATGTAGGTCCAAAACTCTGAAAATTGTATGTATTTGTACTAGTTCATGAAGTCATCAGATTTTAATGACCCATGGTTTTGTCAAGGACACCTTCAGGCTTGCTTTCTTTAGATTATATGATTCAGTTACCTGCCAGAAGCAATCAGGATAGTGTTATGGTTCCAATGACTAGTGCTAAATGTGATATTAACAATAACACTCATAACTATTATAAGAGCTTTATATTCAGACTATAAACTAATGAGCATATCTGGTGAACCCTTTGCAACATTTTTTGTGTTACTATATCTGCCTTTTTAATAACATAATTCAGAAAATGAAAAACAATGCCAGATTTCCATAAAAAATAGACATATACACATTGACAATCTACAAAGGCCTAATTAATTCAATATCTCTAGGGTATGCCATAATTTACAGCTCTAAAATTATGAGGAATTACCTTGTTAAAGTCCTTTGAATCTGACTACAGGTGTTCTAGCAGTGTTCCGGTAAGAGAGTTATTCAAATCCCATTCCCATTTCTGGTGGAATTTTTATCATTTGTGTGGCTATGTTTTGCCAACAAAAAATGAGAAAAGAGAAGACTCTGTTCACATTCATCTGTGGGGATTCAGCAATTAAATCAATTTGATTAACCAAAGACCCATTCTGCTGTGTATTTACATACTGTAATTACGAATTGGCAAATAGCGGGAAAAGTGGGAGCGTGGGATAGCGTCTTTTTATATCAGTTGTTCCAATACAACGCCTGTAATACTTCTAAATAAGCAGTCAGATCTATTCACTGTCTCAGCACTCCAAATGGGTACGATGAAACAGAGTTTTTTATGGGATTTGGGCTGTCTGAGATTTCACCCTAACATTCAGAAAATGAAAACATTCTTGTATATTTATCAAATCTTTAAATGCCACCAGTACAACTCCTAAGAATTGTTTTCTCCCATCTTTTGTAGTCTATACTTCTTCTACTCTTAACACCAATATAACAGTCAGTTTACTTCAGACTTGCCAAACATCCAGGTTTGATCAGATTGGTTTGGTTTCCAGAGTATTTGGTCGAGTTCAGATTGCAGTTTGGACTCCTGAAAATTGAGTAATGCCTATGTTGAAGAAGACTATGAGGAGACAAGCTGACAGGCTAAATCAACAAGAACTGCAGCATGGAAGCTCAGCTGTTGGGTTCTGACTGGTGGCCTCCCATGTGCTTCCAGTCCAAGCTGAGAAAGGAGCATTTAAGGGCACCAAGGGAACAAAACTGCTCTGTAGACTTAACAGTCCTGGGGGATCTTGGGGACCTGCAGAGGTCAGACACAGAGATCATCGCATTTGGATACAAATGTATTGAGCAAAACTATTTTAATTTCTTCCCAGCTACTTGGTTATTGATCTAACCCAACTGCTGAAAGAGAAAGAAAACCTGGAACCACGGAAGCACCATAATACTACATCAATGTAAATGATCAATAGAGCTAAATCATACCAGAACATAGGAGTCTTGACTAACACATAACCCCTTGTGTTTGAAATAACTCTGTCTTTACCATAGAAGGCAGCATCTGTTTTCAACTCTGAATTGAAATAAAAATTAACTTCAGTTGCATCTGATAGTGCTTGTACTGTTATTAACATATACCTTCTGTATCACTCAAATAAAAAAGTGACACTTACCAGTAATTTTTGCGTATAGTCCATAGCTGCTTTTTCAGTGTTGACATCTCTTTTAAAATATCCAATGTCTTTACCTAAATATATATATATAATTTAAATTATTTTACTATTTCTTTACCTAAATATATATATATAATTTAAATTATTTTACTATTTCTTTACACTATGAATCCAGATATGTGTCTTGATTTAAGGTACAAATCATAGTATCTATTTTGATTTAAAGAGTTCACAGAGAAACCACCACATCCATTTCAATAGTTAATTTCATTTGCTCTTGAAAATCAGAGATTATTTTCAGTTTGTGTTTGTGTAGCTTCAGCTTCTCCATATTATGCCTTTATCTACTAGATTAAAGACCCCATTACAAGAAATAATGCAGGTAATTTTATACTGTTGTCATGTAATTCCTTACTTTTTTATGTAAAAGAAACAGATTTACCCATTTACTGTAAGGTAGGCTTTCCAGGCCTCAGATAATTTCTTTTTTCAGTCCTTGTCACTTTGACAACAGCCTTTTTTGAAATGGAGGTGAAGAGGCTGAGCCCAAACCCTTCTCAGAATCTCCAGTTCCCACTAGATGACTAATCTGGAAGTCCTTGCTCCAAGTGTGGAGTAGGCGCCTTGTTTCTGGATGAATGGGCTTGTGCCAGACTGTGTTAAGTTACTGTGTGCTTTAATATCTCAGCCCTAATTACTATGTCACAATAAATACCTGGTAGTTAGCTCCATTCAAACTAGTTCTCCATCCCTCCATTTTAGGCGTAAAGCTCAGACTATTGACAGGAGACTACCGAACCTGCTATACTATACTACACTACACTATCTATCTCACACACTTCCACAGCAGAAGCTATTGTGGATGCAAGAAATTTCAGGGCTTTATCAGTCACAGAATCACATAATTACAGAATGGTTGAGGTTGGCAGACACCTCTGGAAGTCATCTGATCCAATCCCCCTGCTCCGGCAGGGCTACCTAGAGCCAGTTGCGCAGAGGGCTTTTGAATATGTGCAAGGAGGGAGATTCCACAACCTCCCTGGGTATGTCTATAGAGATATTCCCACAGCGTTATTAAAGAATCTGTCAACTGAAAGTCAGCTAATGGGTCACCAATGCCTCTTTGTTGAGGATATACATAAAATGGCCTGTCTCTAGGCTCACTTCTCAGCATGCCTACTAGAGGGCTGAGGATAGCCCCTTCTTTGAAGATATCAAGTCTATGGAAACATTTTTCCTCCTACGTTTTTTCTTGGTCCTGTTCCAGTAGAGTTCTGTTACAAGCCATTTCCTAAAAAGCTGTAGATACTTCCAGGATGATAGAATTTCAGGTAATTTACCCATTCTTTATTTCAGCAGAAGTGTAGCTTAGAATTGTAGAATCATAGAATTGTCAGGGTTGGAAGGGACCTTAAAGATCATCTAGTTCCAACCCCTCTGCCATGGGCATGGACACCTCCCACTAGATCAGGTTGCTCAAAGCCCCATCCAGCCTGGCCCTAAAAACTTCCAGGGATGGGGCTCCCACCACCTCTCTGGGCAACCTGTGCCAGTGTCTCACCACCCTCATGGTGAAGAACTTCTTCCTAACGTCCATTCTGAATCGACCCATCTCTAGTTTTAATCCATTCCCTCTAGTCCTACCATTACCCGACATCCTAAAAAGTCCCTCACCAGCTGTCTTGTAGGCCCCCTTAAGATACTGGAAGGCCACAATAAGGTCTCCTCGGAGCCTTCTTTTCTCCAGACTGAACAACCCCAACTCTCTCAGTCTGTCTTCATAGGAGAGGTGCTCAAGCCTTCTGATCATCCTCGTGGCCCTTCTCTGGACATGTTCCAGCACGTCCATATCTTTCTTGTAG
>VYZM01009198.1:195384-211103 GCA_013398915.1 Dromas ardeola
TGGGCTGCAAGTACGCACTGACAGCTCATGTTGAGCCTCTTGTCCACCAGTACCCCCAAGTCCTTTTCTTCAGGGCTGCTCTCAAGCCAGTCACTGCCCAGCCTATATCGGTGCTTGGGATTGCCCCGACCCAGCTGGAGGACCTTGCACTTGGTCTTGTTGAACTTCATGAGGTTGGCATGGGCCCACCTCTTCAGCCTGTCAAGGTCTCTCTGGATGGCATCCCTACCCTCCAATGTGTCAGCTGCCCCACACAGCTTGGTGTTGTCGGCAAACTTGCTGAGAGTGCATTCTATGCCACTGTCCATATCACTGACGAAGATGTTAAACAAGACCGGTCCCAGTACTGATCCTTGAGGGACTCCACTTGTCACTGGTCTCCGCTTGGACATGGACCCATTGACAGCCACTCTTTGGGTGCAGCCATCAAGCCAGTTCTTAATTTTCATAAAAAAAAATTAAAGCCAGCTTAATTTTCATAAGGTCATATTTTTGTCTAGATCATTACTCATCCTTAATCCTAGGACAGTGGCAATAAGTCTGTAGTAAGCATTTTTGATATTCCAACCTGTTTTGAGTATGTACTAGTGCCATTTTAGTGAAACACAGTCACATTGGGCTTTAGTCCAATAAGTCAGGGCCATAACTTGAAACCATGTAGATAAGCAGAACAAAGGGAATTCAGGAAGGAGTAAAAAGCCTTAATCTACTTGTCTTTGCTGAGGAAGGAAGGCAGGCAGGGACTGGTAAATTCAGAGAGTAAGAGATGTGGCTATTGCTCTCATGTGCTTTTTGTTTTGCAATTTTTTTCCCTAAATATATTTTGTTCAAAAGTATATGAGAGTGAAAATTCAATTTGTGGAGCTAGAAATACTATTTTTTTTTCCTGCAGATTAGAGCATCGTATGAACTTCTGGAATGACCTCATCTACTAGACTGAAGTGAGGGTAAAGATGCAAAAATGCAACGTGTAATAGGAGTAAAAATATACAGAAATTATTGGAAAAAAATAAGGTAGGATTCATGCCTACAAGTGTATGCCTTTTCCTCAGTTTTCCTGTTATAAGCAGTAATTTAAACAAAGCATATTGAACACTTGATTTTGAATAAATGAGGTATGTGACTAAAATGCCTTTTTTATCAGAAGATTATGTAGGTCACTACAATAAAAAAACGCATCAGCAAGAAGGAGTATTTGCTGTGTTGATAGTCCTCTGAGCATCTTCAATGAGTGCCTGACTGGAGAATGAAAAACTGTTCTGTTGCCAGTTTTCAGTAACCATATGTTGTGTGTCTCCTGAATACTGACTGCAGAGAGGTGTTTGGGATCTTCCAGACACCAGTGAAAGAAAATATTTCTAGTTTCAGAAGGAAAAAAAAGAGAGTAGACCTTTATGATCATGTTTAATTGCTCTGTTACCAGCAAAACATGTTGGATGATAAATCTACTATCTTCTTGTATCCTTGTTAAAAAAACAATCTTTTTTCATTAGCATCTCTTTCTTCTAAAATCATCAGATAACAATTTTATTACTGCTATGGCACTTCCGTGTGTCTTGGATGTCTTGAATAGGTGTTTTCTGCTATATTGCAATCATATTCACATGTTTTTTATGTGAGCTGATGTGGTTGCCGTGATGTATCTGCTTCAGCTGGTCTTGAGATTCAATGAATAGTCAATAAAGACAATCCCAACAGTTTTTCAATTCCTCTGGTCAGAGAGGTTGCAATCATAAATATATTTTAGCATCACATTTTATTGGTGTACACTGAACAACAACAAAAAAAAGTTCAAGTCCCTCCTGTCATGGGGAATAAGAAAGGACTAAAAGGCTGCAACAGATGCTCTTTTTATTGCAATTATTGACACCTGAGGAGCTAGTCTGCTAGAATTTGATTAGATCTTAGAAAAAAAATCATATGAAAATGTAGAAGTTACAATTTTCTGTGCATGAAGCTAATTTTGTCACGTTGGTGTTATCCTCAAATGGCAGTAATCAAGTGATGTGACATAACTAAAACCCTTGCTGTAGCCTGTGAATCAGAAGATATAAAACTAACCTCACATGGTTCAAAGTCTTCTGACAAAAACAAGACAAGCTAGCATCTATCTATTGTCATCCAGTCCTGAAATTTGCTGCCTCTCACTGGAGAAAAATGACACAGGTTTATGCTCAGGTCCCATTAGTTTTCACTTTGAAGAGAACAATTCTTTGAAGGGAATAATGTTTTTTCAACACATTTTGGTTACGGTGCCCTCTAGGAGAGATGTGTGAATAGATAGATACCTACACACACATATGAAAATTTATGTATAAAAATATATATTTAGATACTCTTCTTTCTAATTATCTTGTTTTTGAAACAAACCAGAGTATATTTTTTTTCTCTGCCCTTCTAGGAGAACTATGAAAACTTTAAGGAATCCATAACATTGCCCAGGAGCAAAACAGTAGAGAGGTCTCTCATCTTTCTATTAAGTTGTCCAGATGTCCTCTCCGAGGATGTGGATCTGTATTTTGGATTTTGAATATTAAAGTTGTCATATACTCATACTAATTTCATAGTTCTAGAATATACAGTTCCTCCATTGTATTTTAGTTTTTACCTGTATTTTATCTTTCTGAGATGTTCATTATTTTCAAACAGTTCTTATTTATGATGAATCATTTCTCCCAGTAAGAATATCCACCTTGATCATATTTTCAAATATCCTATATTGGCTTAAATATATGAAGGTAAGAAACATAGTCATAACTTGCATTTTTACAATGTTAGAGATCTCTGAACAGATGCTGTCTAAGAAAGTTTAGCACAGTGAGAGCTAGCTCAAAGGCTTCTAGGGGCTCTGGCAGTAAAAAAAAAAATAATGTAGAAAAGAGTGTCTTACTATTCCTCTCAGAGAAATACAGGGTAGAAGCTAATTTGTGAATATAAATTTTCTTTTAGGTTCACTGTTATCAGGACAATCTTTTTGTGTTCACTGAAATATGTTCAGCGTTCATGAGCAAGGAGTGCACAATGATCTAGGCACCCCAACTGTAGTAGGACATCTTAGTTGTAATCATTCAAAGCAAATATTTGGCTCTATTTCTTCAGGTAATGAATCTCCTAGCTGCACTGCCAAACACTAGCATAGCAAAATTTATACTGAAAAGACAGAATAAGGGACTTCAGGAGAAGAAACTCCTGCTTTGGGCTCTGGCAGTCCAACATCGTTGTTAAAGCATCAAGTGTTGACACTGACAATGGCACTGCATCCACATGGTACATGAAGAAACTTGCAAGGTTAGAAGTTACATTAGATAGATAGAATTTTCATGCTGTGGATTAGAAGCCACATGTTTGATTAGTTGCTAAGTTTTTCACATCACTTTCATGAAGCAGAGGGAATGGATAGTGATACAACTGGCCAGAGCAAAATTCCTCCAGTCTGAGACTTCTTATCTAGCCCAAAGTGAAGTTTTTTCCTGTTGCTCTACTCTATGTCCTCAGCATAGAAGAATACTGTGATTTTGGTAAAGGGCATTTGCCCTTTGATAAAGAGCAATAGTTAACTTTCTACTGTCCTTTTGTACTCCCTTGCATGATGCCATGAGCATAGGATGGTAGCCAGCTGGCAGAGTCTTAAACAGTCTTTAAATAACAGACTAGAGAAAACCAAAAGTGCATACAACACCGGATGACAAATATATGCTCTGCTGCTGAGCTAGTTAAAAAAAGATGAAAATACATGTCAAAACGGACCACAGAGGAGTGAAAAATGACAAAATCTTACTCCAGCCTTGTGAAGCTGAGCTTCCTAAATTCCCTCTGTAGCCAGAAAAGACAGAGTCCTCTAAGGTGTGGTCCAGAGCAGGTACTTGAGTAACTATAAATCTCTTTTTACAGGAGACTGCATTCTCAAGGAGGAGCTTAGGAAGGGCAAAGATTGGGTTAACTTGCTAAAGGTGAAGGTTTTGTGAGCACTTTCATTCAGTAAGTCTCTTAGGTGTGGAATCCCTATCCTCTGTGCTGCATGACAGTTTTAATTTGGGCTCCAGCATGAAGCAGACAAAACGAGTTCCAGCTAGGGACACATGGGACTGGACTGTAGGCTAGTGCACATCACTGTTTTGCCTTTATTCAGAAACTAGATTTGAGATGTGACTAACCTAGCTTGCTCTCCCCACCCCCAACCTTACAAGGCATGCTTTTCTGATGTATTCCAACAGGCCTAGTAGCCTCAGATATCCTCTATAACTTCATATTCTACACTGTATACCCCACTCAAAGCACCAGAGTACAAAAAGCATTGTCAAAGGCTTGAAACAGTCCACTCCTTCACATGCATGCAGCTTATACAAGCTATCCTCGGCTGCATAAAAAGAAACGTGGCCAGCAGGTTGAGGGAGGTGATTCTCTACTCTGTTTTCAAGAGACACCATCTGCAGTGCTGTGTCCAGCTCTGGGGGCCCCACCATAAGAAGGACAATGACCTGTTGGAACGAGTCCATCGGAGGGCCATGAAGATGATCAGAGGGCTGGAGCACCTCTCCTATGAAGACAGGCTGAATGAGTTGGGGTTGTTGAGCCTGGAGAAGAGAAGGCTCTGGGGAGACCTTATAGTAGCCTACCAGTACCATCCAGGAAAGATGGGGAGGGACTCTTTATCAGGGAGTGTAGCGATAAGTTGAGGGGTAACTATTTTAAACTGAAAGTGTGTAGACTTAAAGTAGTTATTAGGAAGAAATTCTTTACTGTGAGGGTGGTGAGGCAGTGGAACAGGTTGCCCAAAGAGGTTGTGGATGCCCTACCCCTGGAGGTATGTAAGGCTAGGTTGGATGGGTCTTTGAGTAACCTGGTCTAGTGGAAGGTGTCCCTGCCCATGGCAGCTGGGTTGGAACTAGATGATGTTTAAGGTCCCTTCCAACCCAAAACATTCTATGGTTCTATGATTGTATGGCTCAGGTACAGAAAACTATGGCCTTGGGCTTTGAAGAAGGTATGGCTCCGGGCAACATCTCTATACCTGTGGCTTTATCCTTAGGAAGATCTCTCAGCCTCGTGCCAAAATGACTAAATATGTGCATTAAAAGAAAAAGAGTTATCTGAATCCCTGTTTGTATGTAAGGAAGCCAGCATCCCCAGCACGTATAAACTTTATTTGGAGCTGTGTGGGAACACCACCTGCTCGCACTGCTCCAAGAAATTCCACTTAGAACATTCAGAAGCAGCTGGGATGTGAATATTTGATTCATCTCATCAGAAGCTGAAATTAGAATTGAAAACATAGATCATGTATTCTACTAACATTCCAAGAAAATATTTATTTCTTAATATTTGTTGTTCAGTGAGATATCACAAACTGCTTATCATTTCCAGCTTGTTTATGCTATGGGTCTATGTGTTTTATATTAAACTTTGCAAATGATTTTAAGGTGACAAATTTACCATGATTCGAGCCTGCTGACCTGCAGCTAAAGCACAAGGTGCAGCTCGAAGTAAATGTTTCCATTTTGACCAACAGTCATACAACACATATAGTGCTATACAGCATTGTGGGCATAGGAGGCAATTGGCTGAGTTTTATAACTGTATTAGTCTTCTACTCCTGTAATTTTAGAAAGCGTCACAATTCAAAGAAAATTCCACCTGCTCCAGGAGGGAGTAGAGTGAGGAATCTGCAACTGATAGCAGTAAGCCCACTGAATACACTGTTCAGTGGCCCAAGTTGCAGCACATTTTTCTTTATACAGACATAAGGGGAAGGAAGATTCAACACATTGCAACTTTTCCTCAACTACAAAGAGCTAGTACGCCTGAGGCTTCTTTTGATGTCTCTCACTTCTTGACAAATTGGGCTCTTGTGTTGTCCTAAATCCTTTTACTTTTTTTCCAGTTCTGTTATATACCATGCACTATTACTTATTTTCTGTTCATAAATTAAAGAATTGACTCTAACAATGATCTGTGGAACCACTTTACTGAAATACTAGATCAGACAGGGGTGGATTCTCATTCCTCAACTATTGTAATGAATAGCTACTTAGTGAAATTTACTTTAATCCTACTTGGATGTTCTCCTAAAAAAACATACCACACCTCCTACAACTGCTAGCTGTGTTTGGATGCACAGCCAGTTTTGGATCAAGAAGGCTTGTTATTTTTTCCTGAAGTGACAATAGCAAGAAAAAAATCCAGATCACGAAAGTACAAAAGCCCCCTCTTTAATAGTTCACCTGAACAGGTCAAGCTACTGGTACGAAACAAGAATCTCACCAGAAATATTAATTTACTAATTTCTGTGTGGATAGGTATCATTGATTTGAGCACCTCATTAGAGTAAGTGCCTCAAAACTGTTATTTCTCCTCACTGGTTGAAAAATGGAGAACAAGAGATGTTAAATCCATTTAAGATTTCCACATCCCCCCCTTTTTTTTTTTCTTGCATGCCTTGCTCCATGTGCTCATGTATAAAAATTTCCACTCAGAGCCCCCAGGCCAAAGCTAATATGGTAATATTTGGAGACGAAGCCAGACTTATCTCTGAGGAAGTGGTTGACTTTTAGCCAAAATAATTTTTTGGGGTATTCTACACAACAGCCAATGTTGGCAATACCAGGTTGTTTGTTTACCTTGCTATTAGTTGAGACATTCAGCTTTTGAAATAAATGCTTTTTATTTTGCATACTCAGATCAATTTTATACTACACAATCAACCTGGTCTAGATACCTTACACAGTCCCCTCCATGCAGTACTTGACTACCATTTACTCTACAATATACTTATCTTCCTATTCCTTTGAGGCAAAGAAGTGCCATTACCCACATTTCATTTGTGGGACATTGAGGTACAGGCGAATACCAATTCCTGAAAAAAAGTCAGTGGTGGAGCAGGGATTGGTTCTTGCTCCATGTGCCCTAATCTTCTTAGTGCTTATGCAAGGGTACAGGTATGGATGGAGGGGACTCAAAGACTGTCCGTGCTTTTGCAAAGATCAGAAAAGAGCCTTTTGTAATTATATTCCTGCCTTTTGTGATTACATCCCTGGTGATTTTCCCAAGGCATTCCCAGAGGGAAGGTGTTGGGGATGGACTGTGTAATCTAAACCATAATCTAAAGACCTGAACATGTGGAAAAATTAATGCCTACCTTCTGAAATTTCTCTTGTGCCAGTGTGGCTCTAGTTCCCTGTCTGCTTGTGGCAGTAACTAATGCCACAGGTTGGCCTTCAGTTGGTAAAATGAAAATAATCTGCACAGGTTTAGAGAGTTTACAGTGTTTAAGAAATCTTTGTCATTGGATACTTCTGAAAACACTCGAATATCTTAGAAACACAACAACAACAACAACAAAAAGCACAGTAACTTCCCTCCTTGATAATTATCAGTAAATTGTGACTATTATTAGAACAGCATAAATCCATCAAGAGCTGGAAGTTGCCAGATCTCCTCCAGCCTGAATTTGAATGCGGATTCCAGGCCTCCTGTATGGAAAGCCTGCATGGGTAGCGTGTGAGTGTGCACTTCTTGATCTCTTTTAATCAAGAGAAAAATGGATAACGTAATGGCAGAGTTTTTAGAAAGAATGCAAATTGCTGTGCATTGCAATGAAATGTTTCCCCTTAGGATTAGAGTGCCTGGTAAGACTCCTCTGCATGAGCTGGAGCTGATATATGAAGCTTTCGACTGCATAAAGGCAGATAGGTTAGAGCTCAGCTGGGCCAACCTTAGGGCCTGGTTCTTCAGTACTTAATCAGGCAAAGCACCTGCAGAAGTCAGAGAGGTTTGCCCCTTAATGAGAATTACCTGACTAAATCTCCCTCTGCAGGGCTGGCAGTGTAATCCTGCTGCAGTAAAATGATACATAAGGGTCCCTTAATAAAAGTCTTAATTTGCTTTGACCACTGCAAGCATTTTAGGTCTACAATGGCCTTGGAAGTTATCGGTTGTGCTTTGTTGGCCAGCACATTACGTTCAGAGATAATTCTTCTTCAATGCTCTCTGCTGAAATCACTCATGTCCTTTCTGCTACATTCAGCTTTTCTTCCACCTCTGTCACTCCTGTGGGGATGAGAGGGTCTGGGACTGCCTGCATCTTCCTTTTTTCTTCCGGTAGAAATGGGAAAACAAAAATATGTCATATTTATTTACCAAGCAAGATTAAATCATACTACAAATTAAAGAGAAATATATATTTCAAAAATACAGTTAAGGTCTTAGACATTTGATCAAAGGCATGACATGACAAAGAAGTTACCATGTGTCAGCTCAACCACAGTAGCTTTGTGAGCTCTCTGAGACTTCAACAAAGGGGAGGAAATGTGTCCTAGTGCAGCCCCAAGTGAAAAAAAGTATTACCTTAAGTTTCATTATTTCACATTCTCCTTATGTTTTATAGATGATGTTGCCATGGCTCAACTGATAGTTGGTTAAAAAACAGCAACTTGACCAAAAGTCTGAATCACATGTTTGGGTAACATGACATATAGATGGAGACGGTGCGAGGAACACCACTGAGAGCACCTCGCATAACTTGCAAGTGGGAATACATTAGCACAGATCTCCCAAGTTTCTTTCTTCTGCTTTAATTTCTGTTTTGTTAAGCCATTTTTGATCAGTGAGATTTCTTTCTGTTTCAGAAAAAAAGCAGTGAGTATGATAGATGGTCTGTTAAAGCAAAGGCTGCATTTTTAATAGGTATAACAGCAGAACTAGGGGAAGCAATAACTAAATAGTTCATCCCTTCACAAATCTGTCAGGACATACTCTCTACAGCTGCCAAAACAGTGGCCATAAAGCAGAGCAGTGCTTAATACTGTTAATTCTGAAATACAGATGCAACAAACAATTATCAATATTACTACATAATCCTACCCAGCCAAGCCTCCTGGAAAATCTGCTTAAAGCGGATTTCCACCATTGACACCACTAACACCAACTAATATCATGGAAAAACTTTTCCAAACTGCTAAGAGTGAACTAGCCAAAATGGAATGCAAGACGAGGACTCCATCAGGAAGAAAGAAACTCTATGCCAGTGAGCAAATTGAGATGAAGAATGAGTGGAGCAAAGCAAACAGCACTAATTGATCTGTGAAAACTAGTAAGACCTCCAAGAATTGCCTAAGCTCCACCCAGATGTAAGGTTGCTCATGATAAAGAAGAAACATTTCTCCATTTCTTTCTGTGCCTGCCACATGCCAGGTCATCCAGCCCGCCTGCTGTCTGGCACAGGACACCATCTCATCTCAAGGAAGTGACAGCTGTCTTCATAGTAACGTTAGTGCTTCTTTGAACAACTGTTTTTATATAGGAGTACTTTAAATGTAGCAAATAAATCTAACCACAAATGTCAATTAAGTAGCCGATGCACTTGGCATACTTGAATACCTTTGCTATGAAGTGGATGGCATAGCCATCTTTCTAGTGTTTTTCACCTAGTTTTCAAAGTGGACACGAAGGTGGAACTATAATTCATGAGTGTAATGATTCAGAAAGAAATGCAATTACTGGTGTTTACTTTAAAATAAGTATTCAGAAATGCAAGACTTCTCTTGTTTGTGCGGAACACCTATTTTCAAAGCTGCAAGTTAGGGATCATTCCTCACATCTATTGCTCTATTGCAAAAATTGGGTTACATTTTGTGACCGCAGGCTGTATCAGTAAATATAGATGCTAAGCTCAGTTTTGATGAATTTCTGTCCCTCTGTTTCCCTGTCCCCGCTTCCATCAAAATTTGTACCCAAACTTACTGAATTTCACCTGCAGGCTCACACACATTGGAAATGCAGAGGAAGCTGCCAAAAGGATGAAAAAAAAAAAAACAGGTAATTTTATATAGAAAAATTGTTACATA
Source organism: Dromas ardeola (assembly GCA_013398915.1). Classification (NCBI taxonomy): domain Eukaryota; kingdom Metazoa; phylum Chordata; class Aves; order Charadriiformes; family Dromadidae; genus Dromas; species Dromas ardeola. Next base: position 205,227 of record VYZM01009198.1, read on the forward strand.
TGTATGTATCTAAAAAATTACAATGTTAATTTCGTGAGTTCTTTCTGGAGGATACTGTACTGCCTACAGAGGTCACTGTGACTTCCTCAGGCTTCCTCAATACTTCTGAAGTACAAACAACCAATATTTAAAATTATCTAAGTATAAGAAAAAAGCTTTTTTTTTTTTCCTACAAGATTACTATCCCACCCTCAATGCTCGTTATCAGGACTTTGACAAATGGAAATATTTTTTTTTCTCTGATGTTTTGGGGTACGGGGTAACTACATGATTTACCAGTAGAACTAAAATTTGTCCCTCTCCACTCACCCCCACTTTGCCTATGGATTTCAACAGAGAGGTCTTGAAGTATTTCAGGGTGATCATGGAGAGAAGATAAAGGAATAATCTAGATGATACCCATAACCCCTGCCTCCCCCCTCTCCTCTGGTGTTTCTGCCACTGGTGGCCGTCTGTCCCTTGCAAACTGACTGCACATGTTACCGTCCCATATGCTGGCCCTTCTTCCACTACTTTAGTGCAGTAATAGTACAATAACTTTCCTGCACAGTGACTCTCCGTATCCGTAAAAGAAAGGGTTGGTTTTTTCTCTGAAGATCACATCCCAGAGTCTTTGCTCAGTCTTTACCCTTGCAAAATCTCATTCAAATCAATGGATATTTGCATGAGAAAGCACTCAAAATTAGACCTGAGTGAAACAGGGTTTGGTGAGGGAAAGGGGGAGGTAGTGGTGGGGGGTAATAGTTACTTTCATAGATTAGCAGCACAACATTTGATGTGGTTTGCTATGATTCATTGATTTATCATATCATCATATTATTTAGGTTTTTAAATTATTTGTGTGTTGAAGTAAATTGAACTCATAAGAGTTTTGCTATACATATTTCTTAGTGTCTGAAGACTCTGTTTGCAAGTTTGTTATTTTTGTCAATAAAATATAAATAAAATCATGATAAATACAGTCAAGAATGATATATCATGCAGCCAGGAAACAAACAAATGCAACTCCATTGCCCACCCTCAGGCCAATATGGTACTCTGTTATCAAAGGTGCTGGACACATGGATTGTCAATGGTCCAGCTGATGACAATGTACCAGAGAGGATGGAGTCAAAAACTGGGAGGAGGGAGGGAGAAGGGGGAGGGTGAAGGGGGAGAAGGGAGAGAGAGAGAGAGAGAGGAAAAAAAAAAAAGCCTAAAAGTTTAGGTCAGCACCCCCCACTACAACAGAAATATCTTTTTGATCTATTTGTTGTTCAAAAGTGCAAGTACCCAATATTTACCCCTGACGCTTAACACAAGGTAATAAACCGATACTGCCCTCCCTGCCTTGCAAATGACAAGGGATGGCAGTGGGGACAAAGTGGATGTATGTAGGGACCAAAGAAGTCTGTGCTGTAGCGCTTTTTTATGGTTGAAGATCATGGATTTTACTCCTTATCCACGTAAAGCTCTCCTGTTTATGCTTTATGCTGATGGAGTGAATTTCACCCTACATAATTTCGCCTACCCTAGCTCAAGTCACTTAGGAAGCCTTTATGTAGATTTTACACTTAATTAACATAACCTCATCAGACTTGGTATTTTCTGGAATTTACACGAACTGGATGTCTTAAGAAACCCCGACTGGAGACGAAGACGTAAGGATTGCTTTATTGAGAGAGGGGAAGAAAAATATTGTATACAGCAATAAGGCGAAGAAAAACTTGGATTAGAAGATGGATTTAGTGGGTTAAGAAGTCACAGAACTTTGACAAAGCACAACTTCACTAATACAAATAAGAACCCTGAGCTGCATTTGAATTCACATCACACCACACCTGGTAAGAATTAGTCTAGCACAGCATCATCAATCATAGTGTGGTTGTCAGTTTTGACATCCTTTAAGTCTACGTTGTGTGCTTAATGACTACATTACAGAAAATGTAAACAGACACCAAACATACAGGTATGCCCTATATTTTTTTAAAAGATGCTGTATATTTAAAAATAATAATAAAGAAGCACCAACAGTGTTTTGTATAGAGAGTGAATAAGTGAACTGTAAAAAAAGCTGTTATAAAATAATCAGAAAAAAGTTTCTAAAAACAGGGAATAAAAAAAGAAAAAAGCTTGCAATATTTAGGAACTTTGATTGACCTAAATTGGGAAAACGTAAATTAGTATTTAGAGGGAATAGAGACTCCTTTCTGTTTTGCTATTGTGTATTTTCTCTCTCAAAAACATCCTGCAGAGATTAAATATTATCTTTACTATACATCCTGTGAATTTTTCAGTTTGATATTGTGACCATGATTTACTAATAAGGACTCCGGAGTCACTTGTGAGCCCATTACAAGCCCTGTATTAATAATTCATAAGGGAAAAACATGCTGAAGAAGTGCTTGGGATCATGACCTAAGTGAAATGCCTGAGTTCAAACTAAAAATCTCCCAAATTCCATTTTTATTATTAGCAGATTTCTAGAATTACAACACTTACAAGAAAGCCTTCAGTTCTTCAGCTCAGAAGGCTGCCCAGGTATTATGAATATAAGGCCCCTTGTCTCATTTGCTTGTGTGATCTGCGATTAAAACTTCTACAGACTTCAGCGAGTGCAGGATCAGGTCCCTCAGCAATTCATTCAGGGGGAAGCTTAATTTGAGATTTTAGTGAGTGTTTATTTTCTGGCTCAACAGCAGCATATTTTGGAGGTGGGAAAAACGTATGCAAAGAAGGGTCAAAATCCAGAGGTAAGAATGAATAGCAAGAAGACATTCAAAGGGCGCAGGAGGAGTGAGAACTGTAAATATATGTCTGATTTGGTCTGTGAAAGGTAATGTTATCTCTTTACTGAAACTGCATTGTACTTTCTCGTGGCATGTATGTAACTGTCTCTGTAGACGAATGAAAAAGGTTTTAATTTTAAAAGACCTCACTTCTTCTTTGTGAATTAGTTTGCTTAAGTTTCCAAAGTAAAAAGAAGAGCCAGAAAACAATGCTTTATTTTAATTCATTTGAATAATCTTCCTCATTTCTCTGATCTATCACTCACAGATAAGAAGCACCTTGCAAATTTTATTATTTCTACAAAATATATCTTATTCAATTAGCAACTGTCAGTGAAAAAAAAAAAAAAGACAATAAAACTCCCGGTCTGATTAAAATGGAAAGAAACGTTGAGTGAAATGCATGATATTGAAAGCTGTTATATTTCTTTGAAAATGAGCATTCTTACAGAAACGACTTTCAAAGTTTTTTACTGAACGTGAATCAAAGGCCCAAAGTTGGTTTGATTTTAGTCATCGGGAGAAAAATTTGAATTGGGAACTGCCTCAGATATCTGTAGTTTTAATTTAGCTATTTGTTTTTAGGAATAATGATTCAAAGCTTTGAGGGAGTTCATATGTCTTTTTGGAATTTTGATTTATTCCTTTAGGATCCCCCATTCATTTCCAGAACAAGGGAAAATAAGAAAAAGAGAAGCACTCTTTAAAACTTTATTAAAACATAACAACCCAAAGACAGAAACTTCACGATTCCATTTATCCCAATTTGTAAATGAGAATTTTATTATGACAACACGTCTTAGATAAAATAATACAATTGGAATACTTTTACATGTTTGCTTATCACAGGTCTGGATTATTATTTAAAAGCTGAGATGCTTTCACAAATATATGTGGGTGGCGCACCAACAAAGTATTGAATATTAATTACTATTTTTATAAAGCAATTCTCGTAAGTCTTTGGTCTAAGCCAACAGTCCTTACTCAAGCAAAACAACTCGAATGCTGTGGGAGTTTTACCTAGCTCAGTACTTTAATCTCCTTAGAGATCAATAAATAATTAAAAATTCTATCATATGAGCTACTGTGTTTTAAAATTGACTTCTTTTAAATTAATCTTCGCCGCTTTACTTGTTGGAGAAACGGTGAAGAATTTCTCCCCTGCCTTTGTGCCTGCACCCCCTCAGAAAAACCTGTGCAGGCAGCCTCCTGCAATGTTACATCCAGCCCTAGTTTGGTTCTGAGAGAGTCCCATTTTTGGATTGCTTTTCCTTTAACAACCTGATTACATTGCACGATTTACTTCCACAGTTCCAGCACTCCTCATTACTAATTCCAATAGCAAAAACTTGCCAGAACCCCTGAGAAGCAAACCTTCAAATCTAGAATTAAATAACAGAATATATTACACGTTGGACATTTGCAGGGAAACTTTACTTGAGGGAAAATAAATACAAACATCTTGTTCTGTGATCTGTAAGTAAACTACCTTAACCGCTGTGTTGCTCCTAGAAAGGCTTCTGACAATTACGTCTTTCAAGCCAAAGTTTTAACAGTGTGTTTCTGAGGCCGGCATATATACCTCATACAGTATTAATAAAGGCTTTCCCGAATTAATGAAAATGTACCGTGTTCACATATAATGAATAAGCACCTAATTAAAAGCACAGTAAAGCCAGGAGCACAGATATTGTTTTTTTTATATTAATATCCATTGTATTACTTTAGCCTTTAATGTGAGCCTCTTCAGCTGACTGATGCCCAAAGGGGAGCTAACAAATCGCTCAGCTGGTGGCTGACACTGGTCCTGAAGAAAGCTAGTAAGGAACACTTTGCAGTCTTTCAGAGCCTCTACACCAGCTGTCACCCAGCTATGGGTGCTGAAAAGCTCCTGTCACTTCATCCAAAGGGATTTACTTGGTCAGAAGGAAAATTTAAATACAAAGCATGCAGCTAAGAAGCTAGTGAAAAGGATTACGAGTGCACAAGAGCACATGTGTATAAGACACTAATACATCTTTAGGAAATTTCAGATCCCCAAAGCCAGGATTACTGCCAGAGGCAGGGTGGTATACGTACGCTGGGACCTTTACCGTTAGAGTTATTATCTCCCAACTATTCAACTTTATAGGTCTTTCATCATGTGAGGGGGGGGTTCGGTGGTGGTGGGGAGGAGGAGGAGGTTGTTTTAAAAAACGCTCCCCTTATCTTCAATAGGGGGCTAAGAAAAGACATTCCTGATCTATTATTCCGTAGAATTCACCTGCATTTAAACCACTCTATAGCTTTTAGTTATCGTCGGACGTTTAATTTGTGTGTGTGTGTGCGCGCACCATTGTCCGAATGGACCCAAATGTCCAGCTTAATTGTTTAATCATGACTAAAGCAAACAAAGCACGGCGGCTCACGCTCACCATCAGAGCTGCTGAACGGAATGGAGTGGAACAAGCCAGAGAAGGGCATGACAGGAGCAACGTGCCCAGCCAGGGGAAGGTTTCTGACTCTGATCTGGCCATCTTTGCAGATTGGCATTCAGGAAAATGACAAACTAGACCTGCTGGCTGAGCTTGAAGGGGAATGACACTGGGAAAAACGCTGTGCTACAGAGAGTTCGAAATGCTGTGCCGGAAAGAGTTGAGGGAGGGCAGTTGAATCTCTACCCTAGCCTTTTTTTCTTGTTCCCTTTATTTTTTTTCTTTTCTCTCATAAACGTCATTTTAAAATCACCGAGGGGAAAAGGAAAGGAAAAGAAAATGTGAAACAGAAGAGTAACATCTATAAAAACTTACATTTTTAGCCAGCTTAACACTGCAGTCAAAACTCGACTCGGAGCAGCACCCGTGCTGGCTGGCCTGTGGCGAGGTGCTGTTATTCTACGTTAATAAAGCCCCTGGCCTGGCCTGCTGGAGGCAGGAAAGTTGACGGTAATGCCAAGTTGTTTAGAGGAGGAACGGAAAGCGAGACCCACAGCAGGAGACGCCGGCTACCACCGCCGAGCCCCAGGGGAGGGTCATGCGAGTTGTGACTGCTGTTAGCTTGGGCGCGCAGCCCTGGCTTGGCCCCCGGCGCAGGCGGGCGGCGTGACAAATCTGGGGAGGTAGAGAGGGGG
>VYZM01009198.1:211223-224977 GCA_013398915.1 Dromas ardeola
AGAGAGAGAGAGAGAGAGAGAGGAAGGCTGAGGAGTGAGGGGGAGGAGGGGGCGCAGGCAGGCAGGAGGGCTGGGATGCGGGGCTCACCTGCAGCCGCTCCGGACAACTGGGGAGGAGGTGGGAACGTGGCAATGAAATGTGGAAGGTTTGGTGCAAAAAAAATCATATTTCAGGGAAAATTCCCCGCGTAGAGCCTTGAGGAACATTAGCATTGTGTGCCTTACAAAGCCGGAGGTTTAATAAAAAGTGCTATACAGCGCGAACCAGCTGCCTTTAGAGGTCACTAGAACATCGCTGCAGTATTTACAAATTCTCCATGAAGGATTAGAAGTTAGTCTAAAGCCCTATATACACTATATACAGTTCCAGGGGATGCTGTATACTATTATCTAAATTTCTTCACATAGACTATCATGTATCTGCCCCGGCAAAGCTGATTAGTGAAGCAGCTTGACTCTGACATATCCTTTATGCCAGCCACAAGCTGCCTTGCACAGCCACCTTATTCACTGTGGAGACAGGCCTGAAGCAAGATTGTAACACAACAAATGCAAATGAGATGAGCCTTACACCACTTAAACCGAGATGGCTATAATATGTAACAGCTTAATGTGCCCACAGAAGTGATTGATGCCCCTTCCATATCTCTAAAGAGCTCCAGTTTTGGTGCACTCTGTTTTTAACTAATATTTCTTTTTACTCCTCTTCCTGGTGATTTCTTTCTCTTTATCCTCAACGTGGGGAAAGGAGGAAGAAAACAAAACATCGAGCAACTTATTAAAGCTGGTTGTTTCTCCCAAAATCCTGACTTGATGATGACAAAAATTTGGAGGATCTCTTAATCAGCTCCAGGTAGTTTATTTAGATTGTTCCAGCAGAAGTTTGGCCCCTCGTAAATCAGTAATTGTGAATAATAAGCAACGTTACTTCCTATGGAAAGAAGCAATGTTTGTAATCTGACAAACTGCTTGTCGTAGGGCAACGCAGTCTAGGGGTCTCAAGGAACCTTTGCCATTAACCCTAACAGACCACAGCCCCACTGTCACTCTGCCTGAGTAGCAGATAGCCGCGAATTTGGGGAGAATTTTAGACAAATCTAACATCCTGTACTAGCCTAACCAAATGCTGCACTAACCTAACTGGCTATACGTTTCTAATCAGTATTCGTTCCCTGTCCTTAAAATAAACAGAAAACAGATTTCTCCGTTTCCCCTAAAATCAATCTTTCGCTGTATCTGTCAGTTGCTTTCTCCCAATTAGTATTCTAAATTCATTTATTTTTGTCATAAATTAATTTTTTTTTGCGTACCTTGGCACGAGTTTTTCATTCAATACTTGTGAGTAATGTGACAGACTTAACGTTGTGTTGCTTAGCAGTAATAAAAAAAAAAAAAAGTAACTTTGTTAATGAATTGAGATGAATCAAAAATGCCTTATTAATTATTGCTTGCCTAGTAGGCTAAGCTTTGGCTCTTCACCTCACTGGCCCAGAGAACATTTCTTGCCTTTGGCCATGTCGGAGGGGCTCATTAAAACATCTCTTGGGAGCAGATAGAAATTGTTAGTGAAAAGCAATGGTCAGTGCCTCAGCTAGAACCCAGCAGGGAAGGGAATCCCTCATCACTGAGAGCTAACAAGGCTGTATGTATTACACCTGTAATCAAACTGCTCCGAAAATGCCAGGAGACCACTGGGCTCTCTTTGTGATTGGTGAAGTTATCTGAAAATGCTGAATCCAATCCATAATTGATGTGCACACATACAATTACAAGCCTCCAGATATCAGTTAAAATGTTGCAGTTGCAAGCCTTAAGGAGTGGTAAACCTTAACATGCATGGCATAAAATAAGGTGTTTGACATAATAAAAGTGAACCTGTTTTGCTTCCATGCACTGCCAGTTAAATTTTAATTGAATTTGCTACATTTGTTAACAGATGTAATTATAGAAAACCTCACTGAAAAACAATGATATATGGATGGGCTTGGGTATCTTGTAGATATTTTGTGAATTAATTTGTATGTTTAAATAAAGATCTACATCACTAAGTTTTGCCTAAGGTAAGTAAAATTTACTGTGACCTGTAATGTGACCTTGGGATATTGAAGGCTGAGAATTTTACATGTCCTAAGCTTCAGGTTAGGATAAGGTGAAAAACTAGCGCCTCTTGAAGATTTGCGTTTGTATCTGGCCTCCCTACAGTCTCCTAGAAAAGTTAGAATTGCAAACTGCTTTCAAGGCTTGGCTTCCAAGTAAGTCACCCTCTAGTAGGTGAGAAGCTGAAATATGAGATGAAAGTTGGCCTAACTGATCTGAGCAGATAAATTCAGAAGTCAATGGCATAACGTTCTCCAGAACAATATATATGTACTTACTGTAGTTATCCAGTCAGACTCAGGATTAGTGTTTTCCTTTAATTTTTATATTTACTTGCTTCTTGTTTATTGTATGAGAAAGAAACCCTCTTCTGGTGTGATGTATAAATGGATAAACTTCTAGAGATGCTGAAGTTTGCGGTCGCTCCTTTCTTGCTCTGAGGAGAGGGCAGCAGGACAGCAGGGAAGCTGTAATGGTAGAACAGGAAAAAGAGCAAGTGGAGAAAGAGAGGATGCGGAACCAGCAAACTACCCACCATAAATATTTTGGGGTGCATCCACGAGCTTGAGATGGAACAATTTCTATTGCTGTTCAAGAGGGTTTCCCTACTTCGTGAAGTACTTTAATTTTAAAAAATGGTAGAGAGATCTGAGGGCAGATGTAATTCCTCTATCAATAGCACTGAAAACTGGTTCATGAGACTACAACATGAAGATCGTGCTCTCCTGCACTCTATCTGGTGATACTGTTTATGCTATATCTGACTCTAGGGCATTTTTCTAAACAATTACAAGTATAAGCTAAAATTTATATCAGCCATTAATGAACAGGAATCACAGAACCACCCTTTCCAAAGCATCTGGGGCTGTTTGGACTACTCTCTCTTAACATTGTTAGGAGAGGTATTCCTCCCCCTAGCCTTAACTGTTTCAAAACATGCTGCCCTAAGTATAGGTGGTCAGGCTCCCTCTGTAGACAGTGGAAAGGGACAGTCATGCCCAGAGGGCAAGTTATCCCACCTGCCTTAGTGGCAGATTTCTGCTTCGGAGGCGGAGTTGAGCCTCCAGTTGAGGCTGGAGAAGGCAAAGGCTTAGGTAAGATGAGTCCTTCCTAAAGTGGCTTGAGTGGCTTGCTTTTTTTTTTTTTTTTTAAGTTTTAATTTATAATCTTACTAAAGCCCTCACCACTAAAATGTTTTTCAAGGCTTCATTTCCCATTATCTTTTAATTGTACGCTTTTAAGGGCTGGATTGAGAGGTGTAGGAAGAGCTCAAATACCTATTAACATCTATTTGAAGGCATGTTTTGTTTTCTATTTTATTTTTATGCATGAGATTGAAAAGGGGGAAATATACAAAACCACAGACCCTGGCAACTCCTGAAACAGAAAAAAACCCAAACCTTTTTCTTATTATTCCTAAACTGTAAGGCAAGGTAGGTGAGATCTAAATGATTTTCAAACTGTTGTCACTCTGAAATTTCATCCTGCCACTCAAATTAGCAGCATAAAGACCTGTTTGTTATGAGGATTACATGTTCGACTAGGAGCACCATTTACGGTGGTAGAAGTCCTTTCTGTTGGGGACTGTAGAAATAGAGAACAAGACAGACGGTTACCACCCTCTAAGAGCAAATGGTTTAAAGTACATCATCAAGTTTGTGACAAGACATCTGTGGTTTAATTTGTAGCACCGTCTTGGTACTAAGAGGATACAGATACTGGGCCAAATTCATCCAGAAGTCACTGGCTACCTTTAGATCATGAGATGTGAATTTGACCCGTTGACTTTGGTGGTGTAAATGACAGATGCTGAGGAAGTGGACAAAAGCGGATTTCCCCCACCTTTGCCCTCTCTGAGTTTCAGGGTTGACAGTGGCTCGTCTGTATAATTCAGAACACCTCAAGGCTGCTCTAAGCTCCACTGGCTTGTAACAGCCTCCGAGGTGCTTTTGTGCCGCCGAGGGATTTCCAGCATGTATGCTGTGGCCGTGGGCCCTGCAGTGGGGCGCGGAGCAGAACGAAATCTCTGGCTCTGCAGCGCTTGGAGATCTCCTGGCTCCAAGGTAATCCCCCAGCCTCCATTAGGGCAGTTTTCCAGGATCTTTGCACTGCTGGACTCAGCGCTGTGCTCTGCTTGTAAAGTTGCATCCTTGCCATTAAAAGTTACAAAGATGAAGGGATGTTAATTTGTCAAACAGGCTGTATTGCCAGCTCACGCAGAGGTTTCTGCCATACTCGATTATGGCCTAGGCGTTTGCAAAGGACTTGTGTCCTCTTTCTGTAGGTCAAATTTTGCCTGAAGATGACCTTAGCTTTTGCGTTATTGCCAAATATGTATATAATACTTGGAGTCATTTAAAAAACCTGCATCTAACAAGCCTTTAATCAAATGTGGGATTGGTAATATCAGTTGTTAGTGACTGCTAGTAGTCAGTGCACAAGTAGTTAACAAAGAAGCAATAACTGATATGTGGTAGAAACAAAAATGACAGATGTCAATTACTATATTGAACTCAGCTACACCTGTACATGTAATGCACATGCATGTGCACTTGCCTGGGTATATGTAGCTTTCATATGTTCAGGTGTAACAACCTTTACATACAAACTGACATACACGGTACAGTTTCCAATCACAACAAATAGAGCCCCAAACTGACCATTTAAACTGCAAGCAAATGATGCTTCCAGCCTGTGGTCCCTGCTCTGAATACAAGCAGGTGAGGAATGGTGCTAAATGCTTTTGATGTTGCCAGCTCCCATTTGCCACCCAACTTTTTTCTTCTCCAAAACCTCTTAACAAACTTCAAAGGCCTCCTTGCTTCTTGCCTTAATCCAGTGCACTGAGACCTCTAGTTCAAAGAACTTTCCTTAAACCCTCTTCTTAAACTGCAACCAAAACTTTTTCTTTCCTTTCCACAAAGTAGCAATTACAGCTCTGTTGCGTGGCAATTGGGCTTGGGCCGATCAGCTCCTGCTATTAATTAATCTCACAAAGGGGGCTCATTTCCTGGCATTCAAATTGACAAGAGAGCAGAGAACAGAAAGCCCTTTCAAAGCAGTTCCAGTTAACTGAGGGAAGAGGTACCAGAAGAAAGAGCCCCACAGTATTTGAGGTAGAGGGCACATTTGATACTGCCTATGCTTGCTACTGATTGAATGATTTTGTTAAGGAGAGCTCTTTACCAATCTTTTACCTGCAAAAAGCTCAAGAGCAAGTAAATGCAGCACAAATATTGCTAAATTGTGGCAGAGAGGCTTCACAGGCCAGGCTTTCGATTTCACTCTCCCAGTGCATCTTCTCGAGCATTATACTTACTTTAAACAGAAAGTGTTCACTTTACTAACACAGAAAAGCTCTTGGAAGAAGGGGGGGGGGAGGAGGGAGAGATGAAGAGGCAAGAAAGAAGAATAGCAGACAAGAGATTAAAGCTTTTTATTCAGTATCTCTTTCGTATTCAAATTGTGCTAAGGGTTCTGTGAAAGTTAGAAGCAAGCTTGTTCAGGAGGGCTTCTAAAGTGTGTACATGGATTTCATGGGAATAGAAAAGAAGCCACGGACTGGGTAATGAAAGAAAGATAAGATGTCCTATATAAAACAACTCAAGAGTGGTTCAATTACTTCAGCAAACCATCAAGCAAGCTTTGAAGATTTGAGGAAACACTGTTAAAATGTAACAAAAACCTCATGTTGCAGGTTTTGTACCACTATATGTTTGTATACTGTGTGGATTACTTAAGCTATATTCCCTCTGTGAACGTTGTTTACTTCTTTGGGGGTTTTATTATTATTTTTCTGGAAGAGCTATGTTTGTCTGGAAGAGTTATGGAAAATGAAACATTCACGTTTGATCTTTGTATCTCTGTGAAAGGGAGTGTGCCGTAAAAAAATGGCATCATTGTTTACAAAAATAAGCCTGGGAATTAAAGGTCTGTGGCTGACAGTTTCACATATTTCTCTTTGCAGTTAAAATAGCCCTCCTGACAAAGGCTAAATGGTATAAGAAATAATCAACAGCTTTCACCCAGGGAAAGGTCTGAACTGAGGAATATACCACCTATAAAACTAAAAGTCTGCAGTTTAGAAGATACCTATTTTTAATTGCAGCTATCTCTTTCTCTCTCTGTCTCCTTCCCCTCCCCAATTCTCTATGTCTGAGACTTGACAAGTAACATCAAACATGGCCCAAGAACAAAGCTAACCAACCATGGCCTGCAGCGTCCTTCAACCAAAAGTCACCTTTAGTCAAGCTTTGCCATCTAATTTGCAGCATTTCTGTTTGTACTGTTCAAGCAGAAGTCCTAAAACTCTTGCAGTATAAAGCTTTCCCGGTTTCTGTTCGGTAAGATTACAATGGGAATGTTGGGATGATTTAACACTTTTAGCAATCATCAAACACAGCCGCCCTGGTGCTCTGACTTCAGAAACGAAGAACTGAGCCTGCTACTTTATTCCTCCTAAGTTTATTTGGTGTTTTTTAATGCATGCTGAATAATACATCTGTAAGGCTCCCAATTTAAAGTGTAACTGAATCCCCTTCTGTGCTAAGTGTCCTGAAACAGTGCTAAATTACCTTCATAGATTATTGTTTTTTTAATTTAGTTGGGTCAAATAGATGGCAATGCTATATCCCGTCAAGTGAAAGACAGCAATGACTTGTTTGCTTGAATCAAAGTAAACAGAGACGGTTTACAGGTCCTTTTCTCACAAGAGAATAAAGGAATGTCACCAGCAAAACCCACCAGCTCATGGAGACAATGAAAAACAAAGAAAAAAATGAAACTTAAAAAACAAAGTAAATCTTCATTTTCCTGCCCTATAGTTAAGGAAAGTCGTATAAACTCATTGAGCATAGCATTAACATTCAAGGCATTAACAACCATGATTTTTCAGTGGACTGTCAAAGATCTCATGGTTCTCTTAAAAATCAGAGCATTAACTTGAGACCTCAGATGGTCACTAAAACATGGCACAGCTCACTTTCCTCAGTATTTAACAGTCCTCTTGGCTTCACAGATACTCAAAGAAAGCTTATATAAATTGTGTTTTGCCCTGTAGTGATTTAAACTCTTAATGCCACATGAACCAACCACCTGTGGTAAGCAATTCCATTCTGCCTCTGACTCTCTGAATGTCTGCTATGCCTGGGATGAAGTCAGTGACCCACTGGTTGAATCCTGGGCTTTCCTTCTAAAAACTGGGCCTAAAAACTGAAAGGGCCTGTAATGAGAACTGACATATTGTGTAATCCAATAAACCAATATGGGAACCACAAGGGTAAGCACCAGTTATGTCTAGAACATCTTTTAAAAGCAGTTTTTTATAAAAAAAGGTGTTAATACAGAAATAAAAATCTTATCCAAGCCCTTTCCAAAATTTTTGAATGAACCATATGTTTTTTTAAAAATTGTTTTTAATTTAAAAAAAAAAAAACAACACAAAAGCCTATATGAAAGAAACACCTCAGATTCTCTCACTTCAGACATGCCAGAAAGCAAAACATATTTTGAATGAACAATAATTCATGAGTTAGGACACATTAATTTAAGACCAGCTACTCTTCTCCGTCCCTCCAGGAAGTTCTGTCAGTCACAGGAGGAGGACTGTGAAGAAATCAAAGGAAAGGACAATTTCTACGTTGTAAATGAACTTTCGTTGTTCCTTAATTTTTATGATGGTCATTACAATATACTGGTAAAATAGAGCTGCAATTAGGACTATTCCTCTACCTGCACTTTCTTCACTCACCCCCATTCCCAATTAATTTTGTTTCTTTCCTGTTTTTGTATATCACTGTTTTTGCCTCTGCACTTTATTCTCCAGTAATCTAGGTCCTGGTGGAATTATATCAGTTCATCCGCAATAGAAGTTCTTTATATATCTTTCAAATAATGACATTAAAATCCATCAAATTCTTGGATTACATATACATGTGTGGGTCTGCCAATCTCTTCCTGGTGTGTCTGGAGTTCTGCCCCATATATTACCTTTTCCAACTAAACAACATCTTGAGTGTACTTTCAGCCTTGCAGCAAATAAGATAAGTACAACTTAGGCAAACGAAGGCTTCACATAAAGTTACATGCCATTTGTTTTGAATATCTTAGTAATATCTGTCAGTACCTCTATCACCTTCACTGAAACAGTGAGAGATAATCTTTAATTACATTTACAAAAGAATTGAATATTCCCCTGGCTTCTATTGTCTTTCTCTGTGTTCTCTTCTTCACATCCTACTCCTTCTCTCTCTGTTCTGTTCCTTTACCTGACTAATTTAGATTTTGTGCTTGTTGAAGCATCACTCTTGTCAATTTATGGGTTCTGCTTAGCACACATGGATAAACTCCCATCAACTTGGATTTCTATGTATATACATACAGGTGGCATGTAACCGCAGAATTTACCTCTCTGCCTCTAAAGAGTGTGAGTATGCAAGTCTTCAGAAATCAAAGTTCTTTGGAAACCCTCACCAGGAATGTGGCTTTACTTGAGTTCCATTAAAGTTAATAACAAGTTTTCCATTGCCATTAATGGAAGTTAGATTAGGTATCCAACATAAGAAAAAAACTTTTTTTTTTTTTTAATAAAATGCAAAAGCCTATATGAAAGAAACTCCTTGGATTCTCTCATTTTAGACATGCCAGAAAGCAAAACAGCTCTCAGACTGTCTAAAATTCTTTCTGGTTTCCGAAGAAAAGACAATTTCACAGGAGATAAATAAAAGGCCTCTGATTAACTGACCAACAAAGCAAAGGTCCTTCTTTCTTCCTAAAATGAGCAGTTCCCTTCTCTATCAGCTTAATAAAATTGTCTGGGGCAATTTTGCTGGTTCTGAACTTGATATAAAGACAAATACCATGCTTGAGAGACTATAAAGCATACCTTTAGATCAATAGAGCATAGGAAATCCTCCAGAGATACAGTCTTGTTTATGGTCAGGGAAGCCTTTTTGGGGGTGGAAAAGGAGAGTTTCACAGTATTCAGGTTCATTAGAGTAAGTATCAGCCTAGAGGAGCCCTAATTTCTTTGAGACCGCAAAAGAGATTCAATTGAAACCTAAGCCCTTTTTCAATTGTGGTACTGGAATAATAGATTCTATGGCAAGTATCTTGGAGACGGTGGAAACGGTTGCTCGCTTTTTTATGCATAGTTCACTGATTAACATCTGCCTGATTGAACCCTTATAAACTTGGAATGGACTGAAATTTTATTGAGTAGGCTTGCTGAAAGGTCTCTGGAATACACGTATACGATGCCTGTGGGCACATGGATGGGCAAATAGGTGGGGCTTCAACAGGCACTACTCCTGCTACCTGATTGACAATAAAAGCTACTCAGAGTCATGGTATCAGGTGGTAGTTTCCTTGCATTCTGCTAAATGTACATGACTGGACTTGGATAGCAAAACACACTTCAGTGATCACAGGAGCAATAAATGTGATAGTTACCATTGAAGCTTTTCTGAGCTTTCACATAGGACAAATAGAGTTTTTAACTTGGAAGGTCTGTATAAGTCCTTTCTGTGATAGGAATCGGTGGGGAAATGGATAAATGACTGAAAGCTTTTAGAATAATACACTAAAAGAATGTTTTCGTAATTCCAGCATAGTTAAAGGTGTAACTATTTGCCATGTTTTGTGTTACAGCACCTTGAAAACAGGCTCACTGGTAGCACGATATCATATCCCAATGTCCTTATTTGAACTGAGTGGTGTCTTACTGATTTCCAGAGGATGACCATAAATGGAGGGAGCAACCACTTGTGTGGATAAAGAGTTAGACCCTCTCCCCTTTCCTGCCAAGGTCCCCTTTGTTCATCATGTGAACCACTAAGGAAAGCCAGGAGCAGGCACTTCAGGACTTCACTCAGCAGGATGCTGAGCGATCAGTGGGATGCTCAGCAGGATAAGTGGGTGCATTTTAATGCTTGGCTGATCCAAATTCTTCAGTTTTGACTAAATAAAATACTTCAGGTTTGAAACAAATTAACCACACATGGTATATTTAATGAAGATAAAATATATCCATAGAGGTCATCTGGCTCAGGAGGGATATCCAGAGCATGGGAGAGAGAACAGAGATAGAATCGTAGAATCAAAGAATCACAGAATCATTTAGATTGGGAAAAAACTGTAAGGTCATCGAGTCCAACCATAAACCTAACACTGCAAAGTCCACCATGAAACCATGCCCCTAAGCACCACATCTACACGTCTTGTAAATACCTCCAGGGATGGTGACTCAACCACTTCCCTGGGCAGCCTGTTCCAATGTTTGATAACCCTTTCTGTGAAGAAAGTTTTCCTAATATCCATCCTAAACCTCCCCTGGTGCAACTTGAGTCCATTTCCTCTTGTCCTATCACTTGTTACTTGGGAGAAGAGACTGACCCCCACCTCGCTACAACCTCCTTTCAGGTAGCTGTAGAGAGCAATAAGGTCTCCCCTCAGCCTCCTTTTCTCCAGGCTACACAACTCCAGTTCCCTCAGCTGCTCCTCATAGGACTTGCTCTCTAGATCCTTATCCAGCTTCTTTGCTCTTTTGGACCCTCTCCAGCACCTCAATGTCCCTCCTGTAGTGAGGGGCCCAAAACTGAATGCAGTATTTGAGGCTTAGCCACTGCCGAGTACAGGGGGACAATTACTTCCCTAGTCCTGCTGGCCACACTATTTCTGATACAAGCCAGGATGCTGTTGGCTTTCTTGGCCACCTGGGCACACTGATGGCTCATATTCAGACAGCTGTTGACCAGCGCCCCCGGGTCCTTTTCCACCAGGCAGCTTTCCAGCCACTCTTCCCCAAGCTTGTAACGCTGCTTGGGGTTGTTGTGACCCAAGTACAGGACCCAGTACCTGGCCTTGTTGAACCTCATACCATTGGCCTCAGCCCATTGATCCAGCCTGTCCAGATCCCTCTGTAGAGCCTTCCTACACTCAAGCAAATCAACACTCCCACCCAGCTTGGTGACATCTGCAAACCTACTAAGCGTGCACTTGATCCTCTCATCCAGATCATTGATAAAGATATTAAACAGAACTGGCCCCAATATTGAGATCTGGGGAACATTACTTGTGAGCGGCCACCAACTGGATATAACTCTATTCACCACAATGCATTTGGAAACAAGACAATGTAGCTAGCTGAATGGGAGGGAAAATGTGAGGCAACTAAGAGTATCTGAGAAATGAGATTCTGACCTGGCTTGGTTTCCTGTTGCCACACATTGTATGAACACTACATCATCATCACAACCAAAGAGAAGTACAGGCTATGATCACTGAATATGGAAAATTTTATCAGTGCATGATAATTAGAAAACACCTGTGCAGGATATAAATGTGCTGGCACATGGAGAAATTTTTTGATGTTCGATAGCCCTTAAAATTTCTCATTTTTCATGGTGATGGAGAGATCTAGGGATCTAGGTTATTGTTGTACAGTGAAATACACTGCACTAATAAGGATACAAACTCTGCTTTTATTTATTCATGTGGCAAGATTTAATGCTTTCTTTAACAGCACACAATGGCTTTTGTCTCTTTACTACGTTTTAATAGTTTGTATACCTAACTTATAAAAATAATTGTAACAGTACACTGGGAAGTATTTGTGCTGTGACTGTAGAGTTAGAGATATAGCACTGGTTGGATAATATACCTAACCAATCCTAAAAAAGGGAAGTTCATGACTTGAATCTGAAACACTACTCACACCTGATATCTGGGGGGATTCTCCACAGATCTGCACTATAAACACTGATTTTTAGGAAGAAAAGATAAAAGAAGTGGAGGAGAGGTACCTGGATTACAATTATTTACCAAACCACAGAGAAAAAATCACTGAAAACTATACAACCTTGAAGTTCCCTAGGCAAAAACGTTTTATTGTACCTAGTGTAGGCCACTGCTGCTGACAACTAAGACTGCAGAGAATAGAATTGCTCAATGTTTATAAGGGCACATTTATTGACCAAATACTTGAAGGGTCGCAAATAAATCAAAGGGGGAACTTAAAAGATCCTTAAAATAGGGAAAGGAAAATGTTCTGACCCAAAGATTAAAGAACTTACATTACATAATTAGTGTTGTCATGATTTGTTTTGTTCAATATGCCTAGGTATTCCTAGGATTTGCTGCTTGGAAAACAGCTGTCATTTTGTCTGGCTGTAAGGTGTCAGCTACAGACAGTGGTGCTGGGTCTTTCCTTTGCACACCTTGGCTTTACTGGTTCCCCTGACCTGAAACAAGGCAATTAGCTGAGTAGAAGTGATGACACCACTTATTTACTTAACTCCATTAAGGAAGGAACATAAAGAATATGGGAGAAGTTGGTGAGAAAGTCTGTGACATTTAATTGACCAGCAACACTATTTAAACATGTACAGTATTAGGAGTTCACTCTAGAAAAGAAAATTGCCTACATAGCTGTTTACCTCCAGCCTACTCCAGTCTGGAGAATCTTTATAGCGATACAGTGAATTACTTGTTTTAGCCTGGTGAAGATGGGAAAGCTGCAACACACAACAAATATTCAGCTGAAGGTGCATGTAGTTCTCTTAGCTGGGAAAAATTTGCTCTGGAAAAATATGCATCAACTTTATGATTTGATTTTCCAGTCTCACAGGTATTGCTTGCATACAGTGTTCAAGAGACTGAAGAAGAAAACATGCAGTTTGTACCCAACTGAGTGTGTTTTTAGTGCTGCCAAGGAACCTTCATCAATGCTGAAAACCAGGCTTTAGGACTTTTATCAGGCAGTCATCTCCAGAACAGTGTTTTTCTCCCCTGAAATAAGTAGCTGCTGACTTGTGGATGTCCCAAGAATGTGGCAATCCTTGTTATTCTAGGACCATTTGTCAAACAGCATCAAAGTATGTAACCTTGCAGACTTTGAATAATCAGTGAAGGGACATAGACTTCTGCAAAAGGCCATTCAGAGAACATAGGTAAGGATCCTGCTCTGAATCTTCTCCTGGAGAAGACAACCATGCTTCTATGGATAAGTATATGGAAATTAAGGACATTTAAGATTCCTGACCTTAAGAAACCTTCTGCCTTCTTAAAGTTAGTTGCATCCTCAAAGTTAACCACCTGGGTCCTGTCTGCACATGAACATAGAGGAAGGGAGACAGGTGTCCTCCAAATAAAATTTATCCTGCACACAGAATCACAGAATGATAGGGGTTGGAAGGGACCTTCAGAGATCATCTAGCCCAACCCCCCCGCCAAAGCAGGTTCACCTAGAGCAGGTTTCACAGGAACGCATCCAGGCAGGTTTTGAATGTCTCCAAAGAAGGAGACCTCCCTGTGCAGCCTGTACCAGTGCTCTGTCACCCTCAAAGTAAAGAAGTTTTTCCTTATGTTCGGATGGAATTTTCTGTGTTCCTGTTTGTGCCTGTTGTCTCTTGTCCTGTCGCTGGGCACCACTGAAAAGAGTCTGGCCCCATCCTCTTGCCACCCACCCTTTAGATACTTAAATGCATTGATGAGCTCCCCTCTTAGTCTTCTCTTCTCCAGGCTAAACAGGCTCAGGTCTCAGCCTTTCCCTCATAAGACAGATGCTCCAGTCCCTTGATCATCTTTGTAGCCCTCCGCTGGACTCTCTCCAGAAGTTCCTTGTCTTTCTTGAACTGGGGAGCCCAGAACTGGACACACTA